>WAAB01017933.1:0-113756 GCA_013389865.1 Piaya cayana
TGGGCAGCCTGTGCCAATGTCTCCAGAAGACAGTCTCCTTGGTCTCTCCAAAAGACATAAGTAATATTTTCTCATAGTGATCCCGTGATAGACAATTGCATGCTTGTCTATTAGAAAATGTTTGTTACCCATAACATTTGGAATATGAATAATAAATTACACATCTGGTTTTCATTCTAATGGGAGAGACAGTCTCTTGAAGTAGAAACCTCTCTGAGCAACTGCTGTCAAAAATGAGTCTGTTCTGTCAGTTAACTTAGCGAACCAGTTACTTTTGTTATCCTTACTGCATCTATATTACTTTCCTTCTGGACTGTCTTCAGGAGCGAATGGACTATTTTCTGACATAAAACTCGAATGTAGTTTTGGAATAGTTTGGGGATCTTTTATGGATGATTGAATGAAATGCTGCCTGTTTCCCGTTAATAACATCATCCCAACAGGTTTTATATCATTACCATGCCCACTCGCACACCCAGCAGGTTGGGCTGTCAGAAGCGTTTTATTGTAACAGCTCTCAATTTTCAAGCATTTTGTCCCAGGCCTCATTAAGTATGCATACTGATCTGTGATACTGCCAGTACTTGTTCTGAATTAGTTTATAGTCTATAGTCACAATCGGATCCCAGCACAAACAAGATGTTCCACAAGGTGTTTTAATATTGGTGAGCTCCTGTACAAATTTGAAGTGTCCTGTTTTCCACCTGCCCCTTTCCTTCACAGGTTTTAGAGAGCTTTGGCAGAACTGATGCAATGTACGGAGCCAGGCACCAAGTTTGGGACCAGGGATGCGATCACATATTCCTTATTATTTCTGCTTTTGCAGAAATGAACCAATGCCTTGACTGCTTTTGAAACAGCACTATTAGGAATATTATTTTTGTAAACTTGTTTGCATACACTGTCCTACTGAAATGAATTTTGACTGAAAATGGACAGACAGTATGGGTCTTATGTTTGCATTGATCTTACTTGAATGTTTTCTATTTTTTTTTTTAAAAGCTCTTTTATTAGAAAGTACTGGGGATACAGACATCAGACATATTGCAGGTTCATATAAAACATCTTGACAAAAGTCTTCTATAATATTACCTAGGCTAACAAAATCATTTTTAGCTAAGTACTCTCTGATGTGCCCTTCATTAAAATAATGGTAGGTTGTCTCAACAGAGACAAGAATGTCTGTTTTCTTGGATCAAAAAAGTTTAGTTTCATGTTTTATAGTGGATACAAAAAATGATCACTCAGGTGAGCTGATGTGCTGTTGGAGAAAGCTGGACTGTGCATACTGTTTGTTATTGTTGAGCTGTGTTCCCTGAATATTTCTTGCATTCAGAGTATATTTTTGTGCCTTGTTTCTTTTCAGTATATTTTTTCCAATATTCTTCAGTCGTGCTGACTCTGACTGCTCTGATAGCACTAAAATAGTGTCTAATTTTGTGGTTATTTAGGGTTTTGATTCTTTTATAGTCTTCTTTGATGTTGCTTTATTTTTTTAGAATAATATTTCAGTAAAAGCTTTGGAAATTAAAGAAACTGAATTTACAAAAGTGAAGGGAAAAGTTTGCAATTTCTTCTCTTTCCCCCTCCTCACAGGTTTTGTTTTATGATAGGGAAATTCTACTTAGAAATGAGTGAATAAGCATGTTGACTTTAGCTCAATTGCACTCATGATGAAAATGTACATTACCTTGATATCACAAAATTATGTAGTTAGTTATTGGTGTGACAACTGTGGTGTGAAAAGTCACTGTTACTCATATCATAATGCTCATGTCAGATGCTCCAAAACGTCGTCATGTGGATTTATTATCCAAGTGCAGAAATAAGGTTTCTACATCATAAACCTTTCTTCTCTTGGCATCCTCAGTACACATAGTATCTTTTTCTGTGATATATGCACATTTTTGGTTTTGTCTGTAGTAAGGCTGTTGATTTATAAATCCATTAATCTTACGGTGAGTGTGGTGTATCCAATACATGGACTGCCTTTTATAGCATAATGGTTTCCACTTGGCTCACTAAAGCCTGGAGCATTATCTTAGCTGTAATTTTGCAGTGCCAAAAGCATTTCAATCTGTATATAACATCTCTTCTATTTGGGATTCTCTTTGTATGTATAGCGTTCTGTATGCTATTTAAAGAAAGATAATGTTTAGCCAGTGTAAATCTGCTTCTATGCAGTAATCAGCGTACAAGATGCTTGCATTTTATGTCATTATTTCTTCTACAAACTAAATGTAAGTACAGACAAATATAGAGCAATTAAAATCAACAGCTCAAAAAAAGAAAGATTCTATACAACTCAGAATAATATTAGCTGAAATATTTTTAGCACATTATGAAATATTGACTGTGGAGGCTGAATTGCTCCTTCGCTCTCCTTCAGATTCTGGCAGAAAAGCTTAGACTTGTAGAAATGGGAGAAAAGAGTCCCTGTAAAACTTTCTTGTGCTAGAGAGATGGTGCCACTGCGTTCTTCCACCTGTTCCATTAAAATCTGAAGATACTACATTTTGATACTCTGTATAAATTAAAGTGTCAGCACTTAAGTGCCTACTACTGCTGAGTGGGTCTGTTGAGGTAGCTGGTTATATACTGATTCTTTTTATCCTCTGTATGGCTTTTGCAGCAATGTTTCGGGAGTGCTGCAGGGAGGAGCCAAAACTACAAGAAAAAGCTTAACTACATTGTAGAAATCCATGCTGGAACATAGCTAGGGCTACTCTTGGGTTAGTTTTCTCTAATTTGAATGTGCACACAGCTAACAAGAAACAAATTGGCTTCATTTTTGATCAGAACAAGGGTTGGTTTAGCCATGCAGCTTTTCAGTACCTCACAAAGGAAAAGATGTTTTCAAATGAAGAGTTACAGTAATATCACTTACTCTGTTATAGAAGTTAATCTTTATACTGTGTGGTGTCTCCTGGAATTTTATTGCCTAATTCCATGTAATTTTAGAATGGTTTAACAGCAATATTAGCATAGTATTGTGGTTCCAAGAAACGTGTAGTGCCATTCAATTGTAGGCTATCACAGTCTTTGTTCTTCCACTGTTCATCTATGCAAATTCCAACTCCTGGATGAACAATTCCCTTATACTTGAGACTGGCTTGTACTGGCGTCACCTGAAGTCTTAGTGTGGTCACAGTCATTGTACCTCTGTATTTAGGAGTTTCATAGAGCCCATGTTCTGCAGAGTTTGTTTTCACTGTCCTCATCTGCAAGATAGTTGCTCTAATTGAATCTTCAGCATTATGCAGAAACACATGGGTGACCTTTAGGTTAGTTTATATATTTGTTATGATATTTCTGGTTGGCACCTCCTGTGAGTTGAATAAGATTTTAGAAATTCTGCTTGAAGACTTATTTGTTCTTCATATGAAGTATTCCATTGCTGGGATTTTTAGATATACACTTTTGGAAATACTCAAATCTTGCAGACTTGTTCTGATGGGACAATTTAAAAAAATCTCAGGCCACAGATTGTGTCATTTCTTACAAGCTCAAAAATGGGAGGTGTTAACATATTCCTCTAATGGCTGAATTTCATTTTTGCAAGGACAAAACATAGTCTAATTCTGATCTCAGCACAGGTTTCATTATATTTTAACACAACAGATATATTTAGTTTATTTTGGTATACAGTGTTCTACTGTCCACTGTTCTTCCCTTCAGAATCTCAGACAGCAAAAATTACCTAAAAAAAAATCTGTGAGTTTTGACAAGACAAAAAATAGGAGACAGAAATAAGGAATGATAAAAAGAGAACAGACTATAGTGGAAGATCAAAAGTTGGGTATAGCAAAAGAGTGTTTTTGTCCTTGATGATCCAGTTTTCAAACTACCAATTTTCAAAAGCTTTGTCATTGGTGTCCCAAAGAATTTCAGGAAAATTCTCTAGCTCTGCATCATTACTACATTCAGCTTTCTCTGCTCACAGTTTTTGTTTTTTTTTTGGGGGGGGTGTTTGTGAGTGGAAAATATGCCAGTTCCTTATTTCAGCATCAGTTTTATAAAACCTCAGAAGTTTTGTGCAGAGTTTTGAAGATGGGTGCACTCAGGTTTGGAACAATTACAAGAACCCACAGTTGTTTGTATAAGGGTCACTGAAGAGAGACGGAACAGGACAGAGGTTATTTTGGAGACTCTGGCATGGCATCAGTGTCCTTAGACCTATACTAATGTGATCTTCTGCTGGCTGTGGCTCTTAAGAACTCGTAGTTAAGGACCTCTTCTATTAAATTAAGAAATGTCCTTTCCTTACTGTGGGCTAAGAAAGACGTTGGTTATTTAGATTCCCTTTAATTCCTTCAAACAGTCTTCTGTTCACAGTCTTTTGTAGCCTTTTAGGAGGAATTACCTGCTAACATATGTGGAGTGAACTCCTCAATATGTGGAACAGTCTTGTTTGAGATGCTAAATTTTACCCTTACTTAGAACAACTGTTACATCTTTTCATTAGAATGTAAATTCCTCCAGTCTGGAAATCTTGTAACTTCATGTGTTTAAAGGTGCAGTGTTTGTATCGTTTGGTCAGTAATCTTTAGATAAGTTTACTCTAAAGCATATAGTTGGCATATAGCTGTTACAATTTTTACTAGCTCTAACTGCCAGAGTTGTAATCTCTCTGCCTTAGAACCATTTTTTTTTCCCACCAAAACCAAATCATATCTTCTTGGAGTTCATCCCAGAGTTTAATAGCCTCCTGTATTAATGAGCATTAGTTTAACAGAGCTGATGTTCCAAGTATAATTTTCTTTCAGGAAAATGAAATAACTAATTAAATTTAGTCTATTTATATATGGGAAACAAATGCAGTCTTTGTCCCTTTGAAGGATTTGTAGAGCTGCCTATATATGAACTCCTTTCTTGGTGTGCAATGGCCAGTAACCTGTCGGATACAACCAAGCATCTGGGCTGAACCCATGATTTGACAAAATAATTTGTCACAGACATGTTAAATCTCACTGTGTTAGTAAAACAGATTTTGTTGTTGTTGTTTTTATTTTAAAAATCACTCATTGAGTACTTTCTCGTGTGCTGCTACAACATCATTACCTGAAGTTATTGCCTGATCTAAATTCCAAAGAATATGGAAAAAAGATGATTAGTCATAGAAAGACAGGCACAGTTCTTATGGCCAAGTCTCTGTAGTAAGAAGCCAGTATTTGTTTGCTCTTTTCTTCTTCCTTTGTATTCATTTTGAAAGCTGCTTAAGCTTGTGGGAAGGTGATTAATTACTTCTACGTTTCCCACTTGACTCACATCAAAAACCTGGATAATTCTGTGCTGTTGGGTAAGGCAAGAGTTTGAATGACTGTATACTGCTGAAATGCAGTAACTAGTACCAAAACTTAAGAAATCCTTTACCAGAAGTCTGTATAATTCTGAGTTTGTTTTGACAAGAAAAATAGTAGTCTGTCTTTAATTTTTAACTAGCCACTAGGTGGCAATTGCAGACAAGTCAAGATCTGCTCAGGAATGCACATACACATTCAAACCAGGCTGCTATTGCTATGGTGACCTTGTCCATTTTCACTTTTTTCTCTTGTTATTGATCTACAGACTGTTGTGAAATTTTGTCTCATATAGAACTCATAGAAAATAGCTATTCATTCCTTTACAATGATAAACAAAATCTGCTATGGACAATAATTAGATAAGACAATTTTCCAAAATATAAGTGCGCGAGGTAATTTTTTGGTGTTCTTTTCTGCTCTGTAATTTCTCATAAGTGAGTTGCCGCCAACTTTGGAGATGCCAGACAAATTAAATGAACAGAGGTTTTGAGTGTCCTCTGGACTCAAAGTTGCTTTGCATTGCAAGAATACCATGTTGGGCAGCGTGCAGTTTTCCTTGTTATTTCTCCAGCAGCTTTGGCCTTTAACAAAGGAGTGAGCACAGTATTGATGGATAGGAAGTAGCTCGCTGAACCTGTGCTTACATTCCTTCTGAAACAGATTAACTGAACTGTCAGAGCACAATTTATCAAGAGGTGTGGCCCTAGGCAGGGCAAGAAAAGACAACTGGAAAAAGAAATGCAGTGAGAAATTTTTGAAGAGCAAATACATATGTGTGTGTGTGTGTGCGCGCGCGCGAAACCCACTACAAGAGTTGAAAGTAAAAGTAATTAGAGATACAGAATATAAATCTTAAAGGAGTTGTCATCTACCCAGCTGTTATCATTATAATGAAATCTACTCTTACAGACCAAAGTATTACTACTTCTGCTTTGAAAGTAATACAATGCTTGTCATCAAACAGATGCCAGGAATTTAAAAGCTTACTTTGTGTTTTATTGTGCAGAGCTGAGCTGTTGTTTGAAGAGAACAGTTGTGGCCTAATTATTTTTATAAACCTCCTGGATAAGAAGATACTAAGAGAGACTCCATAAACTTTTGGATTTATAGTGCTTCAGTTTTTGCTGGAGTGGTACATTTAATGAGAAACTAGAAATGCACTGCTCTCAACATTTTTTCAAAGAGGAGGGAAAATCAGTATTTTTCTCAAGTATTAGGAAATAGGAAATAATTGAATTCCTGAAGCAACTGCTGTTAAAATACTAAATCTGACAAGATCCCAGTCTCAATAAATATACTTGCTTATAAGAAATGCAGCTGGTTTTTGTTATTTACTGGCATTGGTAGCCACAGTAAAACGATAATTAATTCCTCTGTTGTCTTTATTTTTCTCTAGTGTTTGGCACTCTGCCTCACTGTAACAGCAGGTGGATTAGTTGCTACATCTATGGATGTGCACAGTATAACTGTACCTGGTCTAAATGACAGCTGAGAGGAAGGGCTAACTGCCTCCTTGTATCTGCTCAGTCTAACACCTTGGCTGGTTTGTTTTTCTCTCCTGACACATCCATACTGTAAACATTTGTGACTCTTATCTCAGTAGTAAGTTTTGTCTCTATTTTTTTTTTTGTAGTCCTTAGATCAGTGCAGACATTAATCATAATCAAGCATCCATAGGATTTTCAGCAGCCACCTCTGTATATTCCCATTTATTTCAGCAACCTACTGTTGTTGTTTTCTGTTCCCCTCCCTGCAGTTTGTAGGTCTTCAGACAGACATATTCCATAGAAATGGAATTCCATTTAGAAATGCAGATCTGAGCAGTTAATAGATCAATGAGCTATTTTCAAGTTGAAAAGAATATAACATAGCTATAGATGGTTTTGTATTTACATATAGGCATCTGTTTTTGTTGAGTTACCAGGGCTGACTGAGGTGTTTTTCTCAAAAAATAGCAATTTATGCTCCTGAAAATGTATGTGGAGTGGAAGAGAGAGGTATGGGTTAGTTGTATCAACATAAATAGCTGAATGCAGAATTTATCATAGGAAATATGATCAACATAGAATAAGAAATAATTAAAATTCACCAACAGCCTCTGTGGTTAGGTCAAGCCTAACTTCAAAGTAAATTTATCCAATATGTGTCTGTACGCTGTAATGCTTTGAAAGAACAAAAAAAAACATCCCGTTTTTTAACCTAGGAAGTAATCTGAATTTCAAATGTAGATGGAGAACTTTGGACACCAAAAATGGAAAGCTCAACGACATTTCTCCACTCTTGATATCCCTCTAGATCGCAGAGCAGCCATCTGATGCATCAGCTGCTCCTCCCAGTTTTTGACTCTGCCATCTTGCTGAGGATTCACTCAGTCCTGTTATCTAGGTCATTAATCGAAGTGTTGAACAGTATTGGCCACTGGGACTCGCTGCTAGTGCCTGGCTTCTAACTGGTTATTGTACCACTCGTGAAAACCCTTTGAACCTGGCAGTTCAGCCAGTTATCAGTCCACCTCACTGTCCACTTATCTAGCTTGTACTTCATCAACTTGTCTAGGAAGCTTTTATGAGAGATTGCTTTGAAACGCTTGCTAAAATCAAGGTAAACAACATCTGCCGCTCTCCCTTCATCAACTCAGCTAGTCCTATCATCTCAGAAGGCTATTGTTGGTTAAGCACGATCTCCCCTTTGTAAATCCATGCTGACTGCCCCAGGTTATCTTCTTGACTTCAATATGTTTGCAAATGTTTCCCAGGAATTGAGGAGAGGCTGACTGGCCTGTAGTTTCCGCATCCTCCTCTTGCCCTCCTGGAAGACAGCAGCAACATTTGCTTTCATCCAGCACTCAGAAACCTCCCCTGATCATCCCAGCCTTTCAAATATAATTGAAACTGGGACATTGGCTTCATCTGTTCTGTGCAGAACCTCTGGTAATGATTTTTGGATTACAGTGAGTTTTTTATATCAAAATTATTTTCTTCAACTGAACTAATGCAGTAATTTCAAACTCCTAGTGTGATTTTTCTCTGTAGTTCCTTAATTTTTTTAAATATTTATGGTTACTGTTTCTTTAGAAGGTCCACTTAAAGCTAACTGACTTTTTTTCCTGACCAAAGCCAGGGTTTTCTTGTTAATCATCCACTAGACTAGCTTTATCTTTTTTTTCTCTCTCTCTCAGAAACAATGAAGAGAAGTATTAATAGTTAACTTTCACAACCAGCTTTTCCATCACTCCTTTCAAGTATATTCATTCTTATTTGTTGGAGCATAATTGTTCAGAGAGCCATTTTTTTTCTCTGTAAGTTCTAACAAGATGTGGATGACCTAACCATAAGTAATGGCATTCACATTGCAGATTGGATCTGTGAAGGTTTTGCAGAAATACATGTGAAAGAAATACATAAAACCAGAAATTTAGGCTGTATTATGTAGTCTAAGGTGTTAATGGTAATTACCGAAGCCGCATCAATCTTCCACTTTTGATACAATAGAACTCTTGTAATTTTCAACTTGAGTGCAGGAAAGCTTTGCACTTAAGACTCTTCTGAGATGTTCTCCTTATTTCTCCATCCTTTTAAGTGTCTGAAGTAAAGTTATCTCATCAAATTTGATAATGAAATTCTTAGAAACTATCATCTTTAGGGGAACCTTAGGTCAAGTTGTTGTGGATGTGTCATATACAGATAGATTGAACAACCTGCTGGAGGTTCCTGTCTTTGTCTTGTGACTCTATAGGGGTTCTAGACACATAGTTCAGATGAGAGGAGTCTGTGAAGCTATTCCAATAGCTTAAAGATGAGCCCCACCACTTTTCATTTTTCTTGAGTTACTAATTTTCTGCAGATTTATTCAAATTATGAGTTGCTAACTAATTTACAAGTGCAAGTACATTTTGCACTTGCAATTACTTACTAGCATTATTAGTAACACTTCTAAAATTGCATTAAAGCAGACTTCCCGCATATGCTGTCAGTGAAAACAAGATGGCAATCTAGTGATTTATTTTTACCATCATAGATAGATTTTGAAATAAACTATTATTTGTTCGAGTTCATTTAGGATTTTGAAGCTAATTAGTTAAGGAACAGTAATTATTGAGAATAACTATAAACAGCTCTTTAACCTGTGCTGGAGGTCATCTTATCAATACCAGTATCAGTCTTAATGAAAATTCTGTGCAACAATATCTACCACTAAAATGATTCAAGTCAGGGGTAAAATTTTGGTTTTTTAAAATGTGTAAAATTTAGCTCCCACAGTCATGTTCAGATGCATAATAAGGGACTTAGTTTCCTAAACTTCTAAGGATCCACTGGCTTCCACGGCCACTTAAGTTGCATATTATTCATGTGAGCAAGGACTGATCCTTGCCAGCTTATCATTGATAGAAATCAATGATCTTCATTAGAAATGTTAGTTTTGTGCCCAGGTTAAATAGCTGCTTATCTCAGAATACAGCTAATAGCGTAGCCACAACTGTATTTTGAAATGCTTCTAGGAATTGAAGAATAAAATATTAAAAATGGCAAGAGTTTCTTCTGGGTCAAACTTCATACTGATAGATTGAGAGCAGTGTTTCTAGTTTACCCATGCTGTGAAAATGTTATGTGTATTCTGTAGTAGTTTTCTGTCTCTTTCTGTGTATGGTGCTGTGGCAGATGTTCATCTTTAATTGTAGATCTTTAAGGGTAATACTAATACTAGAAATGATTCTGTTCTGTTTTGGGGATTTTTCTTTTACTTCCACTTTAAATGTCAATAGCTTTTGCTTTTGATAACATGCCTCTTAAGTTTAAAATAACAGATTTGAGTTCAAAATTACATAGCATATTATCATTCTGATTTGGGAATCATGTAGCACTATTCCTGTCTCCTGGATTCACAGCATTACATAATGTTAGTTTGTTCATCTAATTCCAGAACAACTTGCAAATTACTTGTGTGGAATTAGGAAAATTCAGCTTGATACACATTATCTCGTCATGTATTACCTTTCTATGAATAATGAAATAAAATAACAGACGGAAGCTATTGTATGTCACTTTTTGTGCTTTACTGGAGATGTATGAACCCAGATAGTTGAAGACAAACCTGTTATACCTGGTCCTGTGTCTGTTGATTCACTTACTTCTCACTTCTAACCTTGAAGAGCTCCTGCTTTATTTTATCATGCATTTAAAAAAAGTGGGAACAGATACTGGAAGAATTTCTAGAGACTGAAGAAGATTGTTCCTTTAGCTTAAGGCAGAGTTTGTGTGTATTCTTTTCTTGACAGTAATTAACAATATCTAAAAATTACAGGTTAAAATACGAAAAAAATAGTTTTATTTGGTTTTTAAATATATTCTATGGTGCATCCAGAGATCAGAGAAAGGCTACCAGTGAGAAGTAGTTCTTACAGGCTTCTAGTTGTCAAGTAAAAGCCATATTCAAAAGTTTGTACTGTTACAGAAGTGAGAAGATTCCTTTAAAAGGCAAAGTGTTTAATCATCTTATGTGGGAAAATCTTGTTGATATCAGCATCACTAATGTTCTTATGCTGCTTATAAACTGTTCATAAACATGTATTGTAAATTTTAACTTACTAAGCATTTTTATTCTTATTTGTAGAACATTCAAGGTATCTCTAAACATCCAGTTACAGTTACAAAGAAACAGTATATAAAAGGTAATCTATGTTTTTATTCACAATTTTATTTAATTATTTTACTAGGTTAAGTTATATTTTTAAAGAGACAAACAGCTCCAGCATTAAAGAGTGGAATAGATTATCGATGCTTACTTATGTATTATGGCTTAAACCAACGACCTTTTCCTGCCAGTTCCTGCAAAACATTTGCAGTTGCAGTACTGATCTGAAAGTTCAGGACTATTTGGATTTTTTTTTTTTTTTTTGCTGGACTATGACTATCTCCGTGTTCTCTTTTCCAGATGAAATTAGGCATATTAATTCCAATAAATATTGTAGGAATGGGATCAAACTCATGATATGATATGATATAATGTAATATTTCAGATGTGTTGGTCTTGATAACAGAAGTGGGTTTAAGGTAGATGATTCAGGGACAATCAAAGTAAAGTCTAGAAAAACATGACCCAAGTGTTATAGAGAGAAAGCCATAGTAATAGACTCAAGTATAAGATAGAGACACCAACATAAGCTCTCTTTCTTGAAAACCCACAGCCATAGCTGGGAAATGCTGCTAATTTGCTGCACTTGGTTCTCCGATAAGGCCAGGCTTGCCTTTCCACAGCTGTTCACTCCCTGCCTTTGATATAATACAGACCATAAAATAGGAGACTGTTGGAGACAACTTAAAACTTTGATGACAGTTTTATTTTATCTACCTGATTAGTTTTTATGAGTATTTTAGACTTTGCTATAAAAAAAAAAAAAAAAAGTGCATGTGGTATCTGTGTAACCCTGAGCTGCCAGGCATAACTGTAGCACATAGACCTTGCTGGAAACAGTGCAATCAATTCTGTTAACAGGTACTTCTCAAAAATGTATTGCTACATTTTTCATTCCTGTATCAAAACACGCTTCTTTTTTTCCATGTTTATGCAGATCAGATTAATTCTGCTGTATTTCAGACCATCATCCCTTTCTACCCCAAGACAGGTGATATTTCCAGGATAACACTGAGTTTCTAATACCTTATCACATTGCCATTTGTGTGTTTTAGTTGTATCTGGTGGCATTTACAACCTCCTATGATTTGCATCACAATATTTTTGGACTGGGGTTTGGAATTTAAATGTCTATCTCCTGTCTAGGAAAAGAAGAGCAAATAGTAACTATTTCCCCAAGAACATTGTTTGTTTCAAAGAAAGGATATACATTTTTAGCAGCAGGTAAGATAGTGTCATTATTCTCATACATATTAATGTTTGCAGTTCTGTCATCTTGATTTCCGTTCTCCCTTGGATGACATTGTATTTTACAAGGCTGTCAGATCCCTTAGTATCAATTAATATTGTTATAGGATGCGTACTCCTTAATGTGCTTTGGTAGTAGATTATATTCGAGCCTTGTCAGTAGAAACAAAGTGCTAATAAGATTAATTGACGTCTGAAGATAATGAAGGAATCTTCACCTTGTGATCTGTAGCTTGACTATAACTTTGTCAGGATGAGCTTTTTCTGGGTTTTCTGAACATGAGGAAATGACTGTATGGTCTGAGCTTGCATTGTAATTTGTGATAGTTGGGTTAAAATGCAATGATGTTTTTATTTTAGAGCGACAGATATATTTCACAGTTCTGTTTTCTAGACTTTTCCCATATTGAGTTAAGGATCCTTGCTGACTTATCTTCTGAACCAGAACTTTTGAAACTCTTCCAAGAACCTGAAACCACCGATATCTTTTCCACATTGGCTTCTCAGTGGTAAGAATAAATATTGCATTTTCTTGGTAGTAATTAGACAAAGTAGTAAGTATAACTTAAATTAATGTATTACTGCATTGTGATAACAAAAGGCAGTATTGTGCTACAGTATCTATTGTTAATGCTGTTTTAACACTGAATTATAATTCCTTTCTGTCTTTTTGAGCCTTTTCTCCTCCTCTGTGGTAATTACTGTATGTCAAAATGTTGCAGCCCAGTTGACCGGTATGTGCCTTGTGACTAAAGCCTGTGCAATGGTGTGTTGTGAACAGTGCATGCTGGTAATTTTCTCGCTGTGTTATTGTTCGCCAACTCTTTTTTAAAAATCCAGAGCAGCAGTTAAGTAGGTTATCCAACAGAAAAACTGCAGAACAGTTTTCTCAGTAAAACTAGAAGTATTTATGAAATATGCTTGGTTATCAAGTAGAAGTATTGGAAGCAAATTTCGTATGTGCTAGAAACAGAGACTAGAATCTATGGAACTCCTTTGAACTTATAGGGTTTAGTGCTTCCATCTTCTTATGGATGATGTGATGCTTGGAAAAAGTGGTACTTCAGTAATTAAAAAAATATATTTCTTAACTCTATTCCCAGAATGTTATTTACTGATCTCTTCAGCATGCAGATTAAAAGATTAACTATCTAAAAAGATGGATTATTCACTTAGCTGTTTGGAGGTATTTCTCATTACTGCTTGTGTCATGGTGATGCCTACAAATCTTGCTTAAGACTTCACTTTTACTCAAAAGTGCATGAACATTCAGTAAGTGACAGGATAGGTGTCAAGAAGCTTATAGTTTGAACAGATAGGTCAGAAAAAGATCCAATACTATAATAAGCAGACTGAACAGAATGATGTGAATGCCATACAATTTTCATATTTGCTCTTTGTTCTTCTTTCTCTTGTTTTAATCTCTTGACTCTATTTTTTGATGGAAGATTGTTAGCTGAAAATGAAAGCAAAAATAGATATGGTGAGTTCACCAGTACTGATGTTGCTCAATTCCTATCTACAAGTTTCTGAATTTTTGGAAGCAGAGCCTTCCCAACCACAGTATTTCCTACTCACTGCAGTATTTGCCAATGAACTCTGAAGTAGTACAAAGAAACAAAATGGAACTCAAATTATAATTATCCTGCTACCAACAACTGAATTGATGCTTGAGGCGTGTGTATTCTGGGAGAATGCAACTCAAGGTCACAAACAACCCGACAACAGCTATGGAAACATCACCTTTCTCTTTAGAATAGCTTAGAAGCTTCTGTTGATGTTTTAATCAATTCTTAGCTCTAACATGATATCACTAGAACCTCGTGATGGAGTTAGATCCTTATTTTAGTTTGGCAATATATCGCATATGTATGCATGAAGATGAGTCAAATTTTGTCTCAACTCTGGGCAAGGCTCCAGAAATACCATTCTATTCAGCAACTTCACAGCTCTTGGCAGCCGTCAACCTCTTATAGTTGCTACACAGTAACTTTAAATTTAATGAAATATTACAGGCAAATATTTTTATCAGGCAGAAATGTCATGATGTGTCTACAAAATTGTTACATAATGATTCTGCTGACTCTTCTTTAAGCTTCAGGGAAGTTAATGCTTGGAAGTAACTTTCAATAGTATCTATTATATGACACATTAATTACAGAAACGTGAAGGGTACATGTAACCACAGATAACCTTCTATACCTGGAGAGATTCATTTGACCTGCTGTTGATGTCCCCTGTGTAGTAAGATCAATTGCACATTAAAAGCATTGACTTCTTACTGTTGGGAACAAAGTTAGCCTAGGGTGGCCATCTCATCTGAATTTGTTTTGACAATTCAGTTCCTCCCATTGGATCAGCTCTTTGTGAATTCACCTTGAGGTCTGGAATTTTGTCCTTTGTTTATTTATTTAGCACCAAAGAGAAGACAAAATTACAAGGTTCACAGATACGTTACCATTCCAGATACTTATTAATCTCTTAAGGTCCACTATCTTTTACCTTTAGGGCAAACAATTAGTTCATTGACTTTGTTGTAGTTGATTCCACCCCATTGGTATTAAAATTAGTTATGAGAAGGAAGAGCAAAATAAGCAACAAACATTTTATCTCCTCTTAGTCTCCTGATTTCCTCTGGCTCTTAATTCTTTAAAATGTTTGTGCAGGATATACCAAGTGGCATACTAAATGTTTTATTCTGTTTGAAGAAACTCCACATTGTTGCTATTTGTAAATCTTTTCTAAGACATTTTGAAAAACTGGAAAACCTTGACAAAAAAGGTTTCCTTTATAAGAAGTCTCTAAAGAATGAATTACTTACTGAAGCTCCCTCTCAGAAGAAGAAATACTAAGTTAATGTCAGTGTCTGATAACATTCCAGCTTCTGAATGATTGTCAGTTTGTATCTTTCTTTTCTACACCTAAAAATCCTTAGACTAGTGAATATTAAATCATAAATAGTAAACAATATTTTCCTGGACAAAAATCAGAGCCACATCCAAGTCCAGTTATGTTTTGTACCAATATATTCACTTTTCTTTTTAATTTTTTCTAAGCTTTATAACTTCTCTGATGAGATGTAGCTCTACTCCTTAGCTGCCCTTCAGGCTAAAATCTTCTATCTGAAATCCAACTTTGGAAAAAACTTTAAAGGCTGTTTATAGCATTTGGCAACAAACACATAGTGGGCAGTTTCTAGCGCTAAGAGGTTAGCTGTATGAGTTTCTGATTGAAGTAAGGTCTCTTATGTATAAATGCTTTCCTTTCAAAATTCGGTTATGCTCTACCATCTGTCTCTGGGACCTTAAAGATGCATCCCTTTTGGAAGCCTGTTGGATCCATGTTTCTATTAAACATAATTCATATGGAATCTTTACATTGGTTAACAGTGCAGCATAGAGATGTGTGTCATCCCAAGCTATGTCTATACATTATGGCAAAAGGCTGAATGGGGATACTAACTTTCATACATGTGTAACTACCTAACTGAATAAAGACAGCTCTCTCTGCAAGACTAGGCTGCAATCTTGTACTGCTATGGCAGACAGAGAGACAGCTCATTTCAGAGGTAACACAGCCTCCACTGGTCTGGTATTCAGAGTCATAGAACCACCAGGTTGGAAGAGACCCACCAGGTCATCGAGTCCAACCATTCCTATCAATCACTAAACCATGTCTCTCAGCACCTTGTCCACCCATCCCTTAAACACCTCCAGGGAACGTGACTCAACCACCTACCTGGGCAGCCCATTCCAGTGCTCAATGACCCTTTCCATGAAAAAATTTTTCCTAATATTCCTCCCCTGGCAGAGCTTGAGGCCACTCCCTCTTGTTCTGCCCCCTGTTGCTTGGGAGAAGAGGCCAGCTCCCTCCTTTCAGATAGTTATAGAGAGCAATAAAGTCTCCCCTCAGCTTCCTCTTCTCCAGGCTAAACAACCCCAGCTCTCTTAGCCATTCCTTATAAGGCCTGTTCTCCAACCCCTTCATCTCTACTGTTTGCTGTAGATGCTGTAGATATTGCTTGCTCTAGACAGTGTCTTTAAGTATTGTGTTCTGTTTGGCAGAACTGTCTTGAAATTGCTGTTCAGACAAAACTCAGAATTAATAAAACTCATTGAATTAATGGAATAAAATAAAAAATGGTACCTGTTTGCCGCTTTACAACAGATTTGCTTCTATTGGCTGTATTTGTTAGGGAAAAGTCCAAGCTTGTACATCCAGAATATTTTCTTGTCATCTAACATAGTTATCCCAGCTAACACTAAGATGATATATAACTAGATTTTAATGTTCACTTTTATATGCTTAGTACTATTCCTGCTCTTATCCTATCCTGTCTGAAGTGACGATCATATGTTATTACCAGTGTCATTCTACAGTGAGTACTGTGTTATGGCTTACAAAGAATGAGCCTTAAATGACAGATCAACACCTGCTGTTCCAAGAACACCAGGAGTGCATCACACCAATGACCTGCTTACTACTGAACATAGTAAAGTTTCAAGGCTGGCCTAAACTTTTGAAAATTCGTGATGTAATTGATTCTAGCTACCTGCAAGGTCATTTTGTGTTATATTGTCTTGATGTCCTGTGACAATTATAGTCCTTTGAAAGCCAAATCCTCCTCCCAGTGCTGAAGGTGATGAGAGCTGTGTTGGCAGCTGCCTGACCAGCCAAGAAATCTTACTGCCATAAGACATCCCAATGACAAGAAATCTCAGAACAAAATTGCTGTTGCATCTTCAGTCTAGCTTTTACACAACAAATGCAAAACAAATAGTTGTATTCGAAATGCTGTTGATGGGCATATCTTAAAATCACTTTCAAAGATAGAGGCTGAAAAATAAGTCTACAGCCTTTTAGATAATCTGCAATTTCTTTCTTAATTAGAGGTGCAGTGACTACCAATCTCTTTCAAGCTGTTAATTGGTTGCCCTTCTCAGGAGGCTGTTGTTCCTTTGTCATAGTATATACTCATATTGACTGTATTAAGTTTAAATCCAGGAAAAATACCATGACATAGCTATTTGCTTAAGCACAGCGTGAATATATGATTTCATACTGATGCCTACTTTCCTGCCTGAGTGCTTTTTTGAATTGGGATAGTACTGCTTCTGAGTTCCTATGACTCAAGCATTAAGCTATACTTAAAGCATTTAGATAAATCCTTTCCCTTGTTTCTTTAGAATCTGCCTTAGAGAATTGGAAATCCCAGGTAGTGATGAGTTCAGCTGCATCCCAGCAGAACATAGTGGTTTGCTTCATCGAGGGTACTGAGGGCAGCCCAACCATACAAATGCAACTACATTGTTCACGGCTCTGGAACTAGCTTATTCATTCTAAACCTGAAGATGTTGTCACAGTGTTCTAGTGTTTAATACAGGCATCTCTGACATCTGCAGATTGTATTTACTTCCTATATTTTGGGCTCCTGAACCTGAAATACAACACAAAACCCAATGTTGGGTTGCCAAGCTTTGTGCACAGTCCCAGAGTATGCATCACTAAAGGTGAGAAAGGCTTTATGCTGGCTGCAGAGCTGCCATTAAGATAAGTTAATGAGAAATTCTAATCACAGAAGCTTGCATTTTAACTCCTCTTAGATAGCTGGAACACAATGGCACTCAATAGTACTAATTCCATACCTGAAGAAACTGGTAGATGGGTAGTGTTCTTTGAAAGAAATGATCAGGATTCACTCTTTCCAAGTAGCTTTGGTGCCCAGCTCTTATATAAGACATAGGTGTAGAGAGACCTCAGTTCAGCTTTTTGAATCTTAGAGCATTCAACTCTACGTTTCTCTCCCTCCAGGAAAATACAAAGCAAGGTTAAACTTTGTGTGCTGCAGCTGAAATTCAGTTCAGCAAATATTGTAAAGTTGAAATAAATGGATTTGTTTATTTAAGAGAAGATATGATTTACAAAAAAACTGATAAAAGTCTTTTTTTAATATATATATATATATATATATATATATATGAGATGATTTCAGAGAGTTGGGCAGAGTGAATGAAGCATAATAAATGGGCTTACACTGCTGTAAGAGATATTTCAGTTAAAGAAATCTTTTGAATACTAAAAGGAGATAATTGTGGAGGTGGGCTACCTATGAAGGCCGTGGAATTTTCGTCACTGGAAGGAATGAGACAATCAGACTAATATTTCCGAGGATAGCTGAGGTGACTTCTCAGTCCCTCCCACAACTGTATTTCTATGACACTGGTTTTTCTCTTGCAGACTGCTTAGAGCACTCGGTTGGGAAAGGAATTTCTTTATTTCAGTCCCATTTGGGGGATTTTGTTTTTTACTTAGTGACTGTTACATACTTTTTGTTAGTAGCGGATACAGGGACAGAAGTCAAAGATATATGACTGTCATGCAAGTACTCTAAGTGGAATAGTGAGTACTTTGATGTTTTCTTTCCTTCTGAACTCATGAATTGTGCTTTTTGTTGTTGTTTTGGAGTGGCCTGGAGGATGCCAAACATAGCTTGTGGCCTTGCAATTAGAGCGTGCTTTAATTCCATATCCCTGGGAAGCAGAGTTATGGATGTGAATCCCATCAAGTGAAGAGACAACTGAATTGTTGTCCCTCATTAGCCAGGCAACTGTTCTAGGGTGGTACCTCCCCTACCTTACAATAAGAAAATGCCAACAAATCCAAATTTGTTCACCAGAAGCTATCAGTGTGAATAATGACATAATCAGATTACATTTCCTAGACTGGGTCCTACAGGAATCACAGAGCATGCCAGTGGGCTCAGAGTGGGTCTATGACGATCATGTGCACGATGCAGAATTTTGGGAACCTATTGAACTCTCAGGAGGAAAGAGTTCCCTGAAGTAGTCAGAGAATTCAAGGACATCCAGGATGAAGGGACCACTCAGTGGAATGAAAAGGGTTGATTCATAGTTTTGGGTATAGACATCCAAACTGATTTCTTGAATTTTGTCTAGGACGTGCAATCCTTACGGAATTGCCAGTGTAGGTTTGCGAGAGAGAGACTTCTGAGACTTTGTGATGGACAACTGGCCAAAAAAATAAATTCAGGGTTACTGCTTTGAGGTGGTCATCATCTCAGTGGCCAAGTCACTTTAAACTGAGTGGATAGGTTGAGCTTCAGACATCCGCTTTATATTTTAGTCTGTAGGAAAACACTACTGGGTTATGCTCTTACCTGGGGAGTGATTCCTAAGACACGCATTGGACAGCACCAAGAAGATATTGAAGGTATGTTTGCAGCTTTTGTAGTCTGTAACTTTTCAGTTTGCAAATCATGATATATGAATTGGAGAACACGAAAAAGATTTGCCCATATATGATCAGTTTTCCTTATATACTGCAGTTTAAGAATAAGAGAGGTGGGAAATTTAAATAATATATATTAAAAATACTAATGTGTATGTATACACATTTATGTATGCTATAATGTTCAATGTACAGATTTATTGTGTGTTAAAAGATAATTACATGAGTAATTTGATAACTGCCAGCATTCTAGTATGAAAATAAGCATTCCCTTTAAACTATTAATTTCTACCTCTAAACTATAATTTAAACTGTACACATCAATTGCTGATGGTGACAAGTAACAAGGTAATTAGTGGATACTCTTCAAGGGTGATATTTACTCTGATTATACCAATGAAAAGATGATTTGTGACAGTTGTGTACGGTGTTTACACTCAAGACCATGCTTGAAAGAAAGCTTGAGAATTTGATAGTAGTTGAGTTGCTCCTGTTTCACTTTGAGATCTGAGTTTTGTAAAATCCAAAGCACAAAATATTCCACTTTTCTGATCAGTTATCTGCTTCCTCATATTGAAGCTATTAGTGCTTTTGTGTGTGTGTGATGATGGAGAACAACATAAATACATGTCCTCCTTCCAGGCGTTGAATTTACTTTCTAGTAAGTACTGGACATAATAATTGTTCACCTGAGTCTATGTGGCTTTCAGAGAGTTCAAAAAAATGGCTGCAGAAAAAGAGGAAATGTCTCATTATTTATTTGTAGCAATGGCACCTAATGTCTCAAATGTGATATGTGTTACTACCATGGACTCCAGGGGATTTATAAATTCTTTACCACTAATAATTTTGAAAAACATCCCTTTCCATTTTTGTAGTGTGGCTTGGTTGGCTCACACTTTAAGACGTGGAAGAATCTGTGTCTTACGCTGTCCTAGTCAGAATCAGAGGAACCTGAGCACTTCGTGTCCCATAATCTTGCGAACTACAGGCTGTTTATAAAATATGCTGAACATAAAAGTCCATCTTTCCTCTGCTGGTGTGTATGGGATCATGGTAACATCTGTTGTGAATGGTTTTGGTAAGAGGCAGACATGCTAATTCTGGAAATTACTTCAGGAAGAGCCTGGAGAGAAATAAAACACAAAACTACTTGGTATCATGTTTTGGAAGGACAGAAGTATTCTTTTCAAAAAGAAAGATAAGTTTAGATTTGAAGAAAATGACCACAGTGCAGAAAGGTTTGTTTTATTCTTTGAAGACTCTCTTCCTCCAGGAAGTGGGGAAATTTTATTTCCTTACCACCTGCCAAGCAGGGACCTCAAGGAGCTGATTAAATTTAGTAACAGCAAGGTGAGGCAAGCTGTTGCACACTGGTGGTTGGTCCAGCAGGAACTGTGGCAAAATAGGGACTCTTGTTTTTCCAGCCACTCAGCAATTCAGGATACTTACTGGCAGTAGCTGTATCTGTTGGTGTCCCGCTGAGATCTGAGGAACACAGGAAATAAGCAGAGGTATTTTGGATGTTCCTGAAAAAAGTCAAAATAAATCCTCATGGGCTGAATTATACAAAAAGTTAGTGTCCTGGGTCTGTTTGGAAAAGATAAGGTCAAGTATGCACGAATGCTTGGTGGTAGGCTGACAAAATATATATACACTTGCCCACACCTGTTTTATACAATTTTTATTCAAATACATCCTTTGTGTCAAATAGATTAAAGATTCATCCTCAGCAAAACACTATCTTTTTAGGTTACTTCATAGAAATGTACAGCATAGCAAACATAAAATTCAGTTAAGCTGCCTACTCCTTTAAACTGTTGTTACTTACAAATGCAAACATTGGGTTGAGGTGAAACTGAAAAAATTGTCCTAACACTAAGACTTAAATTCAGGGTTAATGTTAAATATCAAGAACAAAGGCCAGTAAATCAGGAGTGAGATATACAGATTTTTGAGAAGCGAAAACTGCATCTGTAGCTAAATGGTATTTAAACAGATATGATTTATTTGTGCTTCTATATTAATTTTATGAAAATGTTATCAGCAAGCTCTTAAGAGTCATTATTAATCACAAGATGTCACCTGGTGTTAGGTGATTAAGGAATAATGAAATAAGCTTATCCAGATGGACTTGCATCAAGGAGACAGGAAAAGCTGTAGTTCTCTTCAGGTCCCTGTTAGCAGACAGAGGGTTACAAGATGCACCTGCAGGGTTACAGATCTTCCTTCCCTCTGTGTAGAGATCTCTCAGGTTTGTTCATTGTCTAAACAATGAGATGTTCCATCTTAGTACTCCTAGGGCTCCATCATTGTCTAAGGATTGTTTTAGGTAGTCCAAACTATTTCATACACTTCTAATGAAAAATTAGAAGACTTAGTCTCTTGAATTCCATTCTCTGCTTTTTATAAGCTTAATGTCAAGTCTAAAATGAATTTGGGATAATTCATTTCACTTCATACAAAAGAGTGAAATCTTTGTGTTTTGAAGCTGCAATGAAGAAGACATGTTGCATGTCATGTAGCACATCAGATCATGAAATATGCTTTGCAATGTTGAGACAAGTTCCTAGTGTAGCTGGTTTTTACTATAGAGTACTGAGGGTTACTTCTTGAATCCTGCCTTTGAAGAGAGTAGAAGAAAGTTTTCTTGTGTATTATAGGGCTGTCTCCTTAAACAGTGTCACCCAGTATCCCTGCTGGAGTATCCGTTTAGAAACACGTGACTGTGGCATGACCTTTCAGCAAAGCCTGGCCACGTAACTCGCTGTTATTGATTCACTGTAAATCTAGAGGTCCTAAACTCAATGTTACCTGCTAAGGAGCCTCTCTGATGGTTAATGTAACATTTCTTTCATTAGCATTGCATTACTCACTTTTGAAACTAATTTAAAATTATAACAAGACTCTGCTTATTTTTCTTTAGTTGAAATAGATTCTCAGGAAAGAATTGGTGCAGTATTTTTAACTGAATAATTATTAATACTTATCCATTGTCTCATTGTTTATGTATCCTTTCCCATGTTGATTAATATCCAAACTGTCTCTCACTTTGTATCTTTTTTATTCAAGAGTATTACTGATCAAAGAGAGGAATCAAGAATCTCTTTTGTATATGAAGTTCTGAGAGAGATAGAAATTCAGTTGGAATGAAGGAGTGCTTTTGTGAATCAAATCACATTCAGGGGCAGGTGTGTTGTGGCAGAAGGCCTAATTTTGGAGATAATATTTAGTATGAGTCTGGTGTTTAATAACAACTTATTTGCTGAAGTAGCTATGAATGTGGTTGTACTACCTGCAGCTCTTGCAGCTGTATCGTTGCAGATTGTTCTTGGGATTGTTCTTGAGACAGTTTTTAAACCCATGAACTTGAATTCCTGAATGTAGTCTCTTGAGGTAGGAAAAGATGCTGATGTAAAGGAGAAGCATCTGGAAGAGAAGCTCTAGGAAAAAGTAAGGCAGAATCTCATACTCTGCTGGGCAGTGCCTTATGCTTGGTTAGATAATGCTTGGTCTCACACAGGGGTATCCATCTGGAAGGACCTTTTTGGTCATAAAAATTGGTGCACGTGACAAATACATAAAATCCCTCTCATAGACTGGTGAGATCTCAATACAGAACTTGTTTTAGCCTAGATAATGCTATTGGAAAACTGTGGAACTCCCTATTCCTCTTCTGGCTCGAAATCTCCTTTTACTTTCTACCTTATACTTATTCTTACAGTTTACATACCCAAATTATTCTTGTCAGCATGGCCCATTAGCTTTATTAGCTCTCCTTGCCCCCCAGTGTTTGCTTTATATAAATACTTCAGGAAGGCAATCAACAGTTCTCAACCCCCATTCTTCAGCAGGCAAGATTTCTTAGGGTATTTGTCATCAAAATCTCCTAGTGAACAGTATTAGGAGCAGTTAGTTATGACTACATGTAGTTCTCTGTATGTTAATCTGTGTTCCTTCTTGGCAAGGGAAATGAGCCTCTGTGGCACTGACTCTTTCACTGAACTGGTTTAGCTACCAGAGCTTTGAAATCTCTTCACTACAGCACTGTCTGTGTTATACTTGTGTCATGGTGCAGAAACATGACTTAATTTTGGAACAACCATGATAAATGGCTGGCAGAATCATGAACGAAACAAAGAGATCATGACTTGAGAGATTACCTTTATTCTAAAAAATTTAGTGCTGAGGAGTTGCCCTGATTGCTGGCACTCAGTATCTGGCTTAGTAAATTTGTCCTTATTGTAGTCATGGTCCAGAAGGACCAAACAATTCCTGGGCACAATTGCTGAATTAGCATGGGCTGGGAATTGTTTCCACCAGGCTGCTGGATACAACACCATGTTTGCATGGTAAGAGTTTTAAAGTATGAATGTGTGATGGTGTTTCCAGTTGGCTCCAGTGAGGCAGAATATCTATGGACAGGTTTAACTTCTTAGTATTGACATAGTTACATATTTGATTTTTTTTTTCATCTATTCTGCATTCGAGACAGCTTATGACCACTAAATTAATGTTTCTCAAACTAAATTATATTAAGTACCCCAGATAAAATCTCACCAGCACATTGTACAGCAGGACTAATGTGGTCCTCTCATTGGAAATAACTCACTTGACATATCTTGAAATTGCATTTGTCTTTCCACAGCCAAAGCATACTCTCTCCTTGTCATTACATATTCAAGTGTTACATCTTTTCCTCTGTTTCTAATTCCTCATCCTCTGGTTTTGTACAAAGACTCTATACTTCAAATAATAAAATAGCTTTGCATAAAAGCAATAGTCTTTATTATTCTTTAGACTCTTTGAAAGAGTTTATTTCTTGAGCCATGGAGCATGTAGGGGTAGGTTCACAATTACTACAGTCTGGAGAGGGGAAATTTTGTTCCTTTCTGCTCTGTTGGTCTCTTGGAGAAGTTTGTTGTCAAGCAGCTTGGAAGGCAAGCTCCAAAATCTGTTTATTGTATTTCTGTTTCTCTGTTCTGTCCTGATACTATATTTATGTGAGATTAGGCAGTCTCTTGTATCTACTTGAAAACATTGTGAAATCAGCTGTAATTGTATTCTCAGTAGGTGCCCTGCTATGTCGCTAATGGCAAAGTTGATTACTTCTACCTAAATTTCTGTAAAGCTAACATATTAAATCTTTGTTCTAAAATACCATCATTATTTAGATAAGGTTTGTTTGCATTAGGCAAAAAGCACTAATTCTGCATTAAGATTTTCATCCCTCTCTGAATAAACATCACTTGTGAAACATCAGTTAAAATGCGATTGTAGTAACTGTTACAGTTTTTCATAATAAAATAATTACCTCAAAAGATTCTGACAGGAAACAGTTGAAAATCATTGTATTTGCACATATAATGTGTGTGACAGCTCTAATCGTTTTTGGTTTGCCTTTGAAATACCTTTGTTAGGTAGTTCTTCCTCCACAAGTGAGGGTATGAATATACATATGTATATATGTTTGAACTTTTCTGTTGAGATATGGGAGGCAGATCTAGGGTTTGTCTTGTGGTGTTTAATTATTGCAGTGTTTTTTCAAAAAGCCTTCATGCAGTGGTTTAATTAGCTATTGCTTTCTCCAGCTACTCCCTTCTACTCCCTTGTCCCATCCCTCCTACTGTAAATGCTGAAATTTAGTAAAGGGGAGGGTGTTCAGTTTGCGTTCTCAGAGTCAGAGTTTCAAAAGCTCTGAGTTCAGTGCCTCATGGGTGTTGGCATGGAATATTTTAACAGTTTTACTTCTGTAGCAAAGCAATTTTCATCTGTTTTGAAAGCTCACTTGCTATAGTTGATACAAATGAATTTTAGCACTTGGCTTGCTTTGCCCTCTGACAGACTGTCTGTATAGCAGCTTATGGAAATTTCACCTCGTAGTTTACAGTCCCTTGGAGGAGTGCAGCTGTGACATTTGTTTAGACTAGCAGATAATAAGGCAGAGGGAATAAAGTCTTCAGGAAGCATAATGGCTTTTGTTTTTAGAAGAGCTAAACAATGACTTTAAATAGACTTGTTAACTACAAGTTTAACCAGACAGCTTAATTTCATGTCACATTGGAAACTTATTATTATTGCACATTAAATGCTTTCTTGGCAGTCTAAAATAAATGAAAAATAAAGTTTTTGAATTTTCACCAGCACAACTAACACACAAACTAGGGAAAACACCAGCTCCGAGGGTGCTGGACAGTCCTCAGTTGTTTCATGATATCTAATGACACTTGGCTATGCCCATTTCAAGCAGAAGTTTTCTTGTGTATGAAGAACTATCTCCAAATAGAATGACTTTGATAAAATGCTGCATTTTATGAACATACTCCACAGCTTAATAAAATGCTTCCGTTTATTTCATTGAACTCAATTAACTTTAACTTTAGTGTCAAGCTCAATCTTGGTGAAATCAAGAATGCAAAGGCAATTCATTCCTCACTTTTACTTTTGCCTTTAATTCAGTGTCTAAATCATAGACATACTAGAGATTTAAGAGCTGCAAGAGCTGTTTTTAGTGGAGACTGAAAGAGATGGGGTAGGACGTATCTCATCCCTCTGCAGAACCCATTTGTTCAAGACCCTCAGCATGACTGACTTCTTCCTCTTTTGATTGCCCCACCAAGATATTTAAAAGTCTACTTCTTACTTTTTTTCTGAATCATATAGATGCAGTTTGATGTAGTGTGACATCTCCCTCTTTCCCCTTCATGTTTTTCCTGAGGGAACTGTACATTGTGACAATATTACAGCTCCATGTTACGTTCTGTGTAATACCCGAGATGGCGGTTACATCAACTTTTGATTATATATCAAGGAATCTGTTTCACTTTTCTAATATTTGCTTAAGGCTGCTTTGAAGGTCCATGTATTTCTTTATAAATTTAAAAGGCATATTACGGGTCCAAAGTGGATAATAACTTCCTACTCTGCTACAGCTAGTTGTATCATCTCCCAAAAGGTTTCTGTTCCTTCTTAACTATTTGAAGCCTCTTACAGAAAAGCTTGAAAAGTAAATGTGATAAGTGAAGAAAGGAGTCTAAGAAAATTCATTTGCATTTGATCCCTGACGTTGTTTTGTAGAAATGGCCTCTGATGAATTTTGCAATCTCAGTTTGTATAGACTCTAATCTGTTTGCCTTTATTTGTTCTTTCAGTGATGGTGTCTGTCACGGTTGTTGTTCACACTGGCACCTGAAGCTGGGAGTTAGTTACTCTTACTTCCTTTTATTCTGTGCTCATAGACCCAAAGACCCTAAGATAAGAATGGCCTCTTATTAATTAAGTCCTTCAGCATTCACACGATTCAGAAATAAATATTCCTTGTCATGTACTTCTCTATGTAAAAGAGACTATGGATGTGAGAAGAAAGCATTTTTTTCTGTTGTTCCTGCAGGAATAAAGGAGGGAAAAGGTGAAGGTTGCAGGGTAGGATGTGCTCTTTCAGGTACATTCATGTCAGGGAGTTTCTGTTCTAATTAACAGATGTCCAGAACTGTCTTTTTAAAGAGAAATCTCAAAGTGATCTTTTTTGTTAAGAATGCTGAAAGTAAGTGCTATTCAATGTATCTCTTTAACATCAAGTATCTGGTACATCAATACGCTGGTAAATATCTTAACAAAGCAAAGGGATTTCTTTACTCCCAAATGAATCCTTCAACAAATTGTTACTGATGATAGGCATAATTTATGACATGATCTTGTTGCAATCTCATGTAGCAACAGCAGACTTCTGGCCTACAGAGGAAATTGCAATGATATTACTTTATTTTCCATAAAATACATTAAAGCTAGATATCATGGACTTCAAAAGAATGTGGAGGACTAATGAAATAAATCTTCATGCAATGGACTACAGAGGCTTCTCAGACAAAAAAAATATTTTATGATTAATCACTGGAGGACTTGTAAAATCCTAGAGTACTTCTGGAGTCTTCAAAAAAAAGTTTTATATGGGCTATAAAGCTTTTCCTGGTGCTAAATAGATATAAAACATATTAAAATGTGGTTTTGTAGGTTGACATATGAAGAGGGAAAAGAGATATTATGGTGAAAATGTTGCAGTATTGGGAGGGTGTTATCAAGCTGACAGTACTGTAGTGTTTTATTCAATGAAGTTGAGCACAACTTAGTTTTATAAAAATCTCTTAACTAAATAAAGCACAAATTAAAACTCCGTAAGTGGGATATTGTGACCTTCTATTTACAAGGGAGATCCATGCCAGAGATTCTCCAACATGTACAGTTGCCAGCTTTGCTGATGGCAAGGTGGGAATAAATATACATAAAATAGGAATCTTGCACATTAGTTTTTATATAAGGAGAAGGAGATGTGAGGAATCAGGTGAACTACTCATGATATTCCAATGCCCTAGTTTGATTCATTTATTGGTGTGTATCCTTGGGTGAGGAGTTTCTTTGTGTTATTCTTTAACTTGATATGTCACTTGTGCAAATCAGGTTATGATAGAAATATGAATACAAACATTTAACATAGCAACTGAATCAGACAGGAGAAGTGTTTAGAGGTGATATAGATAAAGAAATAAAAGAGAAAATTACTTCATTTATACTTCGGTTACATCACAGGATCATAGAATCATTTAAGTTGGAAAAGACCTTTAATACTGTTAAGTGCAACCCTTAATTTAACACTGCCAAGCCACCACTAAACCGTATCCCTAAGCGCCACATCTACACATCTTTTAAATCCCTCCAGGACGGTGACTCAACCACTTCCCTGGGCAGCCTCTGCCACTGCCTGAGAACCCTTTCGATGAAGAAGTTTTTCCTAATACCCAGTCTAAAACTCCCCTGGTGCAACTTGAGACCATCAGGCCAAGGTCTTGTCAAGGACCATTTCGTGTTGTTTCACTTCATTTCCCAGGACTCCATTTTATCATACTGTGTTCCTCCCTCTCTTGTGGATGGGGTGGGGGGTTTTGTACGTGACAGGTCTGTCTTTCTGTTAGCTGTTTCACCTGCTGTTTCCCTTCTGGCAAGATGTTAGTCTGCATTTCAGTCTTTGCAGATTATGCTTTCTTTTTTTTTTTAAGAAGTATCTTAAATTTATTTCCACTCTTCTGGGGAGTCTAAACAAATTTCATCCTTATGTTCTACAGTTTTATGAGGAACACAATCTGGCCACTTTGTTTAGAACATAGTTGTGTCAATGCCCCAGAGGTGTAAGAGGCATATATATGTGGTTTGCACTGGAAATTATGTATCAAACCATGCATTAAAACTGTGTATGATAAAATACCTAGAAGAGCTAATTGCACATACCTTATACCTGGCTCTTAATTGACATGTATGTAAAAAGTAGTGGTCTATTTTGATATGACAGTGGCTTCAGGAAGCTATTTCCCAACCTCTTCCTTTTCTATATTCTGTAACATAATAACCAGGCAAACTTTGTTCCAAGACTGCTTCCACATGTTACCTTAAAAAGGTCTGAGACAACCTATGCCTGAGCCTTGTCAGCATTTTTAATTAGTTATGGAAGAGAAGCTTTCAAAAAATTTGCGTATTCTTGTCCATTGCATTAACAATGAGCAGACTATGTTATGTGTAGCCAATCTTTTCCATATGTTTAGGATTGTTCTCGTGCACATCGTGGTGTATGTTTGGCTTACCTTAAGTATGATAAGGCCAATGTGACTGAAAAAGCAAGCCATCTGCATTTACCCCCCCTACATGATCTATCCAGTGATGATAGCACTGTAAAACCGAGCTTTTCTAAAGCTTGCAGTTGTCACCAATTACATAAGTTTTCTGTACCTGTTTCATATGCCAACACAAAGTTCCAGGCACAAAGTTACAAATTATATAGCCCTCGCCTACTATTAAAAGGCAACAGATGTTTAAAAGTGAGAGATTTATATAGTTCCCTGATGAAATTTTAAAAAGCTGTAAAAGCAGTTGGGTGAACAAATGTGTATTCTCTCATGTATTCATTCATTTATCGAACATTAATGACCATGTATAAAATGAATTTAATGGCACTCTATCTCATTTCCCACTTCAACAACTCACAAGGACTTGGATTAAGTGGCAGATGCAGGAGAGCAGCCGAGAGCTTTGTGGCTGTTATGACTGAGCTTAGCTTGGCTGGAATGCAGTGCAGATCAAGGCAACGCAAGTCTGCCAGATATTGTTTGAGAAGTTTGTTCTGCCTTTTCCTGTACATAAACAGATGACTTCCATCACCATAAAACATTTCCCAGAAATGCTGAAATGTCTTATCGCATTCTTTTAAGACTGATTTCCTTCCACTTCCACCTGTTCTCAAAGTTTTATTTTGGCATCACTCAAACTTGATACCCTATTACCTCTCAGATTTTTTTGTGTGCGTGTAATGTGTGTGCTCATTTCTGTGCAATAAAATTTGCATTAATTCTTTCTTTTTAACATTTTAAACAAGTTAAAAACTAATCCATCCAGCTTTTTACTCTGTATTAAATGTCATTCCAGTTTATAGTTAAGCTTTTTTAGATTACGTATATGACTGCCATATTTTTCTTGGGTATGAAGAAACTGGGTATTCATTTGTTTTAAAGACTTAAGCTTAATTCAGCAGTAGCTCTTCGAAATGTCCATTAGATCCCGTTAACATATGAAAACGTATAGTGAATTTATGAGAAATTATAGAAAATATTGAAGATATACTCTCTGAAAATGTAATAAATCGCATATACCTGTTTTTAAGTTTCATGTCTGCACTGTAGGTTTCTTTGATGTTACCCTTCTTCGCTGTTTCGCTAGAAATTTTATTTTCCATGTTTTACTTTTCTAATTAGGCAGCTACTCCCTTTTTAGGCATACAGTTGATTTCCTAGTAGAGCCACTTTTTTAAAAAGCTTGTATATCTCTGCTTCTGCTATGTTTGTCAGATTTTCTACAATTTTTGGCTATAAGTTGTGGTGTTGTCCTTGCAGACTTTTCCAGTTTGCTTAGCTCTGATAACTGCTTTCAGGAATAACGAGGTCTGTTAACCTGAACATGTCTTCCAGCACTGAACTCCATTCTTCATTCTACTTAATATTAATTGATGAGTATCGAGTAAGGTGCTTTAAAGCAAAATACTTACAAAGCAGTACTAAACAAAGGAAGGTAAAGGACAAACAAATCAGGGTGTGGCAATTGACAAGTACGCAGGCCAGGCCAGGAATGTAGGAGGTGAAATATTTCACATTTGGAGATATCAAATCAGGAGGAATTTGAAGATGATACTAATATCGAATGAACAGTGTATTTGAGAGAGTGAATAATGAGAAGGATGTAATAAAGAGAAATATTTTTTCATGCTAGAATTAATGACAGCATATATATTTCCTGCAGGACTTCAGAAATTGTGCTATTTCCACAACTAAACCTGCAGCAAATTCTTTCTTCTCTTGAGCTTTTTTTTTCCCTGCATAAATTTCAATTGCATTACATCAATGTTCTTCCTGTTCCTTCAGCTGTACATGCAGTACTGGCTGAGCCAAAGTCTGCCTCCATGTCACTGTCTAGACCCAACAACTATGGCATTTCTATGCCCGCTCAGCTTCCTCTTTCAAATTCCAGTTTATTTAAAAAAAAAAAAGCATCTCCAGAATAGATCTATTTTACATTGTACTACAATTCAGGGCTGAGTATTTTCATGCATTACGTAGCTTGCTTAGTGGTAGTACCTTCAAAATGTATTAAACAAGTAAACAGATATCAATGTCTCCTTTTTGATATAATGGTATTCTATGATAAGTCCAAAGCCTAAATTTAGGTTTTAACTTTAAATCAGTTCTCACCTGTTGGGTAAAATATAAACAAGTAAACATTAAAAAAAGTAATTATTACTTTTTTTTTTTTTTGGTAGGGAATACGGGCTGTAGTATTATAGAATAGTTAGGATTGGAAGGGACCTTAAAGATTGTCTAGTTCCAACCCCCCTGCCATGGACAGGGACGTCCTACTAGATCAGGTTACCCAAGAAGAAAGCCCCCTGGGGATTTCTGCATCTAGTGGCTACTGCATCTAGAAATCAAAGGAATAAATAGTTTTTACCTCAAACTGCAGGAGTGCCATTCTGTGCTACAGAAAGGATGAAGTGTCCTTGGTAGAAACCAATCATTGTCAGTACAAACAGAAAAAAACCCCTATTTTCATGACTGGGGAAAAAAAAAGGTGTAGTTTTGATTAATGACTTCTGTTTTCTCAAGCATTTGTGATTTATAGGCTAATTTCATACTTTATTATCCTGAATTCTTGAATGTGGTACATAAATTTACAAGTATATAGAGTGCTAGATGTAATGCCTCTCTGCCAAATGCTCACATTTCTCACTCTGGTGCACTAGGAGGTGTTGACTGACCATTTTAGTTTTAGCATTATATCAAAAGCAATATTTGACATAAAGCTCTGAAATTTTAATTGCTTCTCATGTATTTCATGAGTAACCAAAGACCAGGAAATGCTCAGTGACTGTTGTAATTGCCACAACCGCATGGTGCATGTACATCTGCACAGGTAACTGTGTTAGGCAAGGTTTTATTGTGGTTACTTACAGTGGAAACATGGGATCCTTCTCCTGACAATGGCTACCATGATGATAGCAATGTATCTATTTCTGTTTTTCCCATTCAATCCTTTCAAGCTCAAGCTTGACTAATGAATAATCATCCTTAAAATCCTAGCAGTGCGTCTCACTGTGCACGTAATAGTTCTCATGTCATCTTTCACTGTTAAAACTTCTCTAGAACCACCATTCCCTCCCAGCAATGCTCTTGCCTTGTGTCTTTCTCAATAGCATGGTCTGAAAAGTATGTGTATTCCTCTACAGATCTCCATGTCTTCTCATTTGCTATGTTCTTTCTATTATAGCCCCTTTTTTTCAGAGACGTGAGAAACCAACCTACTTGCTCCTCGCCAGCCCCCTCGACTCTCACTCACTTGTCTCTAGCCTCAGACTTAAGCAAATCTGCAAGTGAACTCATTGCTGTACTCTTGTCTCTTGCCTTCCTCAGGCCTGTAGTTTGAATTATGCAGCATTAGGAAATCAGTATTACACTTTGTATTGCTTCTATAGTTTCAGCATTCTTCAGTTGTGGTTCTTCTTAGAAAGGTCTTCAGGTACGACGTACTCTCTCATCAGATTCTGTTTTCACTCCAGGTTCTCAATGGATATTTTCTCAAGTGTATGTGTAGCTTTCTGCCAGGTTCTTCAGGAAATTCTTGCAGACTTTCTGCCAGAGGTTGCTTCAGGAAATCCTTAATGATGTCTAGTTTCCTAACACTGCACATATTAGCTCCAACTGCCACTTTGTCCTCTTATTCAGGTACATTTGGGAATCTCAAACTACTTTATTCAAAAGTAATGAACTTTTGACCTGGCATAACTAAGAAGGCAATTTATAAGAGTCTCCAGCTACTAGAATGATTGACTTAAGTGGGAATATTCTTCATTACAAATGGAAAATATCATGTATTAGATTATCTAGTTCTTTGTATTTCTTAGCCTAAACTGAGCAGTGAAAGGACCGTTTATCTTTGAGCAATTGAGCTTCTACAAAATTAGAGACTATTTCACTAATGAAGGTTTGCCATTTTAATTTTCTTCTGCAAAGGATCTCTACCTCCATAAAGACTTCTTTAAACCTGATTGCACTCAAGGTCTAACTGTTTATGATTCAGAGTACCTAATTATACTGGCACTATGCATAGGCTTGGCTAAAATCAGTGTGTGGGCCAAGCAAGCAAAAGTTTGTGGCTCTGCTGATTTTCTAGGTGCAAAAACTTCCACGACAATGCATCTCTCATGGCAAAAAAATCTTCCACACCAAAACATAGCAAACTTTGCCTTTGAAAATGCAACCAAATCATCATGAATAGACTCATGAGGAGACTTATTCACAAATTGTGCTTATGTCGTCAGGTATCTGTGGTAACAGTTCATCTCTGTGTTCCAAATGCAGTTTGTGTAGGTGTTTATTTTCAGAGGGTGAGTAAATGATCGAGATTTCCCCCTCTGCACTTCCATTGAAACCAAGCGATGAGTATTCTTCAGCGTTGTCAATAATGTCAGTGTTCTTGCTGAAGCTATGTTTGGATAGGGAAAAGTGTAGAAGACATGTACTTGATGACTGCAGAGTCCTAGCTTTTTATTCTCACACTGCTAAATCCGTTAGCCTTTCCATTGAACTGTTTACATCAGTTGATGAGTGAAGGAGAACTGGGAAGGGTGATAATTTACTGGAAGTAAACTAGCTACACTCTGTAGTTAAGCGTCAGCCAGTGCTGCTGTTTTATCAAGTGAATCTATTGTAGAGCTCTGTAAGACATACGGAGAAATTCAGCACATGCTTTGATCAGTCATTATTGTTGATTAAGGGCTTGACATTAGTATTGGTGAACCCTCAATATAACCTTTGTTTAAATAAGCTTTAGGTCAGAGTTATGCTTTGAGTCAATATGCCGCAGGTTTTGAAGAAATGCTGTTGCTGGAAAGATTTAATTTTTCTCTTGGGTCAAATAGGAATTTTCCTTGCCTATAATTTGATTTAAAAAGAGAAGGAGAGGAGACAATGAAGATTAAAATAGTTTCATTTACTATGGAATATCACCAGAATTTGTACAGAAGCCGTGCATTTCTGGCTGAAGACAAAAGCCCTTAAGTGCTTCTCTTCACATCATGCAAGTCTGTAGTTATTAAGTGGTTATCGAGTTCAAATACTTTTTCTGCAGGAATAACAATACCTTTACAGTCATAACTAATTTGTTTTTGTTTGTTTGTTTGTTTAGGAAGGGGATTCAGCATGAACAAGTGAAGCATGCTGACAGAGAGCAAGCAAAGCGTGTGGTTTACTCAGTAGTTTATGGAGCAGGTAGGCATTTTTAGAAGAAATCCAGCTAAAGTAGATTCATACTTTACACATAGCTTATATAGTAGACTGGAGTTCTAAAGGTGAATAAGGTTTTATCAGCGTATTATTTATTTTTTTAATCAAGGATTATCAAGTGGTCTACCTAGTATCAAAATTATCAAATTAATGCAGCCATATTCACAAATATAAATATTACTGTGATTTTATATTTTCTGCTGATGTAACCGAAGCATTTGTCTTATCTCAAATAAATTTAATTTTGAGTGGACTTAGCATTCTGTCAGTTTATAGACAGAGTTGAGAATAACTGCAATGAAATTAGAAGAACTCTAATATTGTCTCAGAATACGTTTATAGAATCACGGAATGTCTGAGACTGGAAGGGCCCCCTGGAGGTCATCAGATCCAAGCTCCTTACTCAAGCAGGAACATCTAGAGCTGATTTCTAAGACTGTGTCCAGACAACTTTTGAATGTCCTCAAGGATGGATACCCCACAACTATATTGGGCAACCTGTTCCAGTACTCAGTCACACAGCATGGAAGCAGTTCCTTACTTTAGATTGAAACGTTTGCTGTTATCCGCAAGATAGACTACTATCCTCTTAGCAAGTTTGCAGATGACACTAAGCTGGGTGGAAGTGTTGATCTGCTGGAGGGTAAGGAGGCTCTGCAAAGGGATCTGAACAGGCTGGACTGCTGGGCAGAGTCCAATGGCATGAGGTTCAACAAGACCAAATACCGGGTCCTGCACTTGGGGCACAACAACCCTGTGCAGAACTACAGACTAGGAGAAGTCTGTCTGGAGAGCTGCCAGGAGGAGAGGGACCTGGGGGTATTGGTTGACAGCTGACTGAATATGAGCCAGCAATGTGCCCAGGTGGCCAAGAAGGCCAAAGGCATCCTGGCTTGTATCAGAAACAGTGTGACCAGCAGGTCCAGGGAGGTTATTCTCCCTCTGTACTCAGCACTGGTGAGACCACTCCTTGAATCCTGTGNAAAATTTTTCACAGAAAGGGTCACTGGGCACTGGAACAGGCTGCCCAGGGAGGTGATTGAGTCACCTTCCCTGAAGGTGTTTAAGGTGCGGGTGGATGAGGTGCTGAGGGACATGGTTTAGTGTTTGATAGGAATGGTTGGACTTGATGATCCGGTAGGTCTCTTCCAACCTGGTTGTTTTATGATTCTATGATTTCTTCACAACTGCAGAAAATTTGCAAAACTCTGTACTGGTACCCATTCTGCCCAAGTCCTACCAAGATCCTAGATGAGTCAAGACATTCTGCATACTTTCCAAAACTGCTTACCATTTCTTAAATGATTCCCAACTCTCCTTATGCTTCATGCATGCTTTGAATTACCTTTTCTGGGAAGACAGATGCATATGTATCATGAGCCTACAAGGCCTTGTGAATGTGTTTTAGTATAAAGCGAACTAAACTTTATGTGAGTCTTTCAGAGAAATCCAAAAGCTCTACAGAAGATGAGTACTGAGAAAACTGATTTAGGAAATAAGAACCCTAAGTTGCAGGCTTTATTTAACTTTGAAGAACTTAAAGCTGCATCTTGGGTTCCTGAGTAAGAATGCTTTCTAAAGCATCTTTTGCAGTGAGCTATCAATAGTCCTTGACCCAAAGGCAGAGTTGACCAAAGGCATTCAGTTTATTGTTTAGGATGTTCAAGTGGGAAGGAGAGAAAAACACTTCAATTTCATCTCTCCAGAGCATCTGTTTTATGTATACGGGTGTGCATAGATTACACACACACAAGAATATATATGTACATAGGCACGTACATTTTTACATTGAACTGTATTGCATTTTAAACATCAGTGCTTAAAATCTAAGCCCGATGCTGACTCCCTGCAATATAAATTCAGACCTTCCCATGCTGAGACTGGAATAAAATCTCCCATTTCCAGCCTTAATGTTTTCATCACCAGAGTTTACAAATGCAAACATTAGCATCCCTGCCCTTGGCTGTGCAGTTGCAACTCATTTTTTATCTGTTCCCTTCACTTTGGGTGGCACAGGCAGATACCTGGTTAATCAGATTGAGATGCTGTGTAGTTCTGTGTACAGTCGTGGAGAAAAGGGAACGTCTTGGTCACTGGCACTAGATCCTCCCTCAGCAGAGCCTGTGTCTGTCTACTCATGCAATAGGGAACTTAGGTGATTAGACTAAGCAACCTATGACACTACTTCACTTGCTCCGCACCAGGCACTGAACGTTTCAGTGCAGCAACACTTGATTTAAGTATCTCCATTTTTTTTTGTGCTACATTGTTCTCTTGCTCTCTCTTAAATGAGGGCAGTTGAAGCACCTGAAAGATTACAAGATTATTCAGTTCGTTAGCAGTGCGATCGGATCCTAATTAAGACATAACATGGAGTGATATCATTAAACTGTTAAGTTGGAAACTGGGCTAGCAAAAATTAATAGTTAGATACCTGAAACTGTTTGACTGAATTTCACCCACATTTTGTCTCCCTTCAGAAAATGGCCAAGGCATTTTGATAAAATGGAAGAGTGTGGATAATACTTATTTATTTCACTCTTTGGGGATTGAAAATAGAGATGCATTCCCTGGGGAGCTTGCTTGCTTACGGGAGTTAATGAAAAACTTTCATATATAAATAGTGGTCTTTTTGTTTTCTTAGCTTCAGGTTATACTTGGTTTATATTTTCAAAGTCTTTTTTTATAATTGTGGAGGATAAAAAGTAGTATAATAAAGAAAGAAGAATCTCATTACGTCTAAGAGTTGGTACTTTAATAAAATAAACCAAATGTTGAGAGGGATGGCAGTATTACTGTCTCTTGCTTGGTTTGGAGCGATTCAGTTCACCGGCTTCTGCCTCAATCATCTTGTAAAACTAAATAACAGGCAACTTAACTGTAAAATAAGGAATTAATTCCATTCAATGGCAGTATGTTCAAGCCCTGAATTGTCACAGAGGGATGTCAAGGTGTTTAAATGAAAAGCAGAAAAACTAATGATATTTTCAGCTTTAAAATATAATTACAGAAGGGAGAGTTCTAAAATGCATAGGCTGCTGATAACAATTCCCCTGCCACAGATAAGGAAAGTGCTCAGGGAACACTCCTGAGCATTGCTTCGCATGGCCTATGCTCCTGCATTGTGGAACATGATCTAACACAATTATATAGCTGTACATTCCCCTCGTTTTTTCTTCCCAGAAAGTGTATTTCCCTGGAACCTTTCAGGCTTCCTTACTGATATTGTGGCTTAGTTTTCCTACTATTTAATGCAATACCTTTTTCTGTACATCAATAGTTGTTTAAATGGATAATGTGGACAACTTTAGATGCTACAGTTCTCTAAGGAAGCGACAGCAGTCTCCTAGCTGTTAGTAATATGTGCTTTAGCAGATAGATTTGTCATTTGCTGACCCAGAAGACAACCTAAATTAATTAGATGTCAAATACAGAGCTATAATAGCTCAGCAAGAGTCATCCTAGATGTCTTGTGAATTTCTTCTTCTAGCACCTTGTCCAGACTGGTGTTCATGCAGTTCCTGGCTTGACTGAGAATAAAATGCTACAGAATTGTTCTGAAATGTACATCAGACTGACAGTGATGGCATTTAGGTGGCTGGTGGTTCTCTCTTTCAAAAATGCTAGATAATTTTTCTTGGCAGTGTTACTGTGACAATAACTATTCTGTGCCTTCGGTGCTTTGAGATGTCGCCTCTCAGCTTATGTTCTTTGCAGACACAGTGCTGGTTTTGTGGTGCTGTACAGCTGACATAAATACATCTGTCTTTCAAACCTCATATGACTAATGTTGATGTATGTTTTATTTTTGTTGGAACTGTTTGGTTTATAGATGCATTTAAACTGTAGCTCTTAGTTTATATTTTCACACTCTGGAAAACGCTTTTCTACCTTATCATATAAATGCTCTTAGATCCAACGTAGTACATGTTGTGGATCTATGTCCTAGCCAAAAAGTATTATTCCTGTTTCTCTCTGTTGCAACATTTTTTTCTGGTTTTAATTTTTTCTGATCCTTTTACCTCACAACTTGGGCCCATTTTTCTACAGACATTGAGGAGCCTAAGGCTGAAATCTGAGGGACTCATTCCTAACACATTTCAAAATTCAGACTACTTGGTCTGATTGCTTCAGCAGTTAAATTTTTCAGTCACTTCTACACTAAAACTAAAGCTTATAGCTAAACTCAACCAGCCGCATCTCCATCCTGTTTTTAGATCTTCATTCACATTTGTATTTATGTAAAATTGATTTCAAATTCTTTATCTGTTCCTCAAAGTTTGCAGATATCAACACCCAACTAGTAGTATGATACTTAAAGCAACAACGATATTCTGTGAACAAAAGAGATTTCATTGTATACATTATAGGTATAAATTATAAGTAGGAATTTCTTACTTACATACTTCTTGAGTATATTCTTAATCTAGTAACTTCAGCAAAACATTCAAACTCAAACATTTGCTTTGAAATATGATTATTGTATTTCAGATCTGTCCTCTTTCACACAGATAGGTAACTAATTCCACTAATTGGGACTGTAACAGTGCTATTCTGTGTAGTGGGCTTCTGTCCTGCTTTAATGTATAGTAAAGATAATTTCTTTACCACCAGGTAAAGAACGTCTTGCTGACTGCCTGGGAATTACTCCTCTTCAAGCCAGTCAATTTATAGAAAGTTTTATGCAAAAATACAAGAAAGTACATGAATTTACGAAGCAAACCATTGAACAGTGCAGAAATAAAGGTAATCCAAAGTCTGTAAGCATGTTTTTGTTTACTGATCAGCACTGTGTGACACTGGTGAAGACAAAGATTCACCTTGTCTCAAATTCACATGGATGAAAAAAAAGATGGGATGTCATTTCTTGGTGAATTAGACGACTTCTTTTTTAACCCTAAGAGGAGCTGGTTAAACTTGTCTGCTCTTTCTCGGAAAGATGCTAACAGAATATGATATCTGTTCTCAGAGTGAACCCTCCTTAATGTCAAATTACACTGCATCATTTTGACATATAATGTACTCCAACACAAAAAAGCCCAAGGAATCTTTGCCTTAATAAATGCGCTACATGGCTGCTGGACCATGAGAGCTCAGCCATTTAATCCAAGAGCCAAATTACATGACCAGTTTTTTTAAACATACTTTTTCTTTGGTTCAGTCAGAATTTATATTCTTGATGTTCAGGTGCTATCTGATGGCAGATGTGTGTGGAGTGCTTCTTGGAGTCAGCAGCTGTAAACTCTTCTTGCTCCAAATTTCTTGTTAGTCTACATATTTATTTATATTTAGTGAATTCTAGGAGTGCAGTAATTTGAGGAGAGAAAATATAGCTGCTTGAAATATTGTCTTTTGAAAGCTAATTAGCAGAACTGTAAAAATGGATTTCTTTTGTTTATTAATATACTATACAATACTAGGATATTTTGTAGATATAAATAGTAAATTTGCAATATAATATTATCCATCTTTGTATGGGTGAATGTCATGATGGGAACATAATTGACTTACGGTCATGGAAATGGATAGTATTCCTTTCGTGTACTTTGTAGGGCTTAAAAATCTCCTGGAAGCTTGAACTGTTGTTGTGTTATGCAGATGCTTTCCTTTGTTCATTATTATTACTAAACGAAAGTGAAGTTACTGAAAAGCTATTTTTAGCCATAATTAAGGCCAACATAACATGTCTAGTAAATTATACATTCTTTATGCATTTTAGATCTATTTAAAATAATGGTGTTCTTTTCTTAAAGGTGAATGAATTTCAATAACTAGATTTCTGTGATAAAGAATCTGGTTTACAAGTTCAGTAGACAAGGGTATGATAACTTATGTCATTGATTGTCATCAAAACACACTTGTCTAATTTGTACTTTCTCCTCTTCTCACTCCCATCTATCAGCCACTGTTTTAACATTAATTGTAGAAGAACACTCTGTTTTGGTTGTTCAGGTTCAAAAAATGTGCAGCAGATCAACATATTTAATATTATTCTTATTAATCCACCTCTGATTAAGACTTTCCAACAAAAACATTCCAACATAGTGAGCTCATTATGAGATCACTTTCCTTTACTCATCGATGGTTCAAAGGTGAACAGCAGCCACCAACTGATATGATTCAGGTGTGATGAATGTCTGATACTCTGTATAGACATGATGGGTATATAAATAATGTTAATTTGTGATGATGATGTTTTTGTTGGCGTATTAGAGTGTATGCTATTATATTGTTAGTGTTGTTTGATTAAATTATCAACATATTAAGAAGATGGTATTAAGACCTCGTTCAGATACATATTCACAGATCAATCTTTACCCGCAGGAGCATGCCCTGCCACTCTTATAATGAAAGATGGTATTTGTTTTGGGGATGCTGATCAGCTATGACTATTGCAAGGGTGTCTCTGTTGTGGAAATACACCACACAAGAACAACAATGTTACAGTAAATCTGTTTTCCCCTAACAATCCAATGTTTCAAGAATTTCTCCTTTAGATACTGTTCTTCATGGAAAATCTTAGTTGAATTGGGAAGGCTAATTTGCCAAAGGATATCCTAATGTTCAGATAATTCAGCTGCTTGTTCTGAAACTAGTATGTTTGGTATCAGTGCTCCTGGAATTATACTAATTGGCAGAAAGCTGTTAATTCAGCAGAACAATCTTCATCCTCTGTGCATAAATGACTTTGTGTTTGAGGTGGTTTCTTACCACGTGTGTTTGCGCATGCTTTCATTTTTCTTAAAATAAGTGAGGGTTAGTGTTGATAATTAGCTGAGATAAATCGTGTGTTATTTTGACAAAAGGATCCTCACATCTCTTTCCTTTCTCAGCTGCTCTCATTTCTCCTTTAATAGTTGTTTTGGCAAAATATGTTGTTAGGCCTAATGTAAAGCTTTAACTGTGTTTTCATGTGTTTCTTTTAAACTAAAACCCCCACCACACTAAAGTCTAGGAAGTTTAGCTACGTAAAGAAAATGGGGAAAAAGGTTATAACTTTGGGCTTTTTCCCCAAAAAGATTTGATAATTTGGGGAAATATTCATTAATGATTTAATTACTCTACAAATTGATTTTTCTTTACTATTCCCAAGTATACTATTCATCACATGGAAAGATCTAATTATGGCTGCTAATAGGTGGCCAGTTCTGCTAGGTATTTATAGTTTCATCTCCCAGAGGAAAAGTTTGCTGGTCTATCGGTAGAAATTCCTAATGAAAATGGAGCTTTAGTGAACAGAAGTTTTCCTTGTATAACATGGACCAATTCTCTGAATGAAGTAATTCTTAACCCAAAAATACAGTAAGCATCTAAGGTTTAAAAAATAGAAGCTCTGCCTTTTTTCAGAGGGCAAAATCTTAAATGTACTTGGGCAGAACATAATTACAAAAATCTGTATTATTTTCCAAAAGAATTTTTGAAATTGAATTTTAGTCACTCTGAGAATGCTAACTTCTATTTAAATCCTAAAAGGTTATGTGGTTTCCATAATGGGACGTAAAAGACCACTGGCTAATATCAATTCCCAGGATTACAAACTACGCACTCAAGCGGAGAGGCAGGCTGTCAATTTTGTTGTTCAAGGTAAAAATCTGTCTGCCTACCTTCCAACTTCCCTACCTGTCCTGTTTCTGTCTTTGGCTTTAGTGGACAACAGCTCTGATCCATCAATAGAAGGAATATTCTAGCAGTCGGCTAGAGTGGACTACTGAGGTGTGAGTTTTACTAGGAAAGAGAAGTTTAAATGAGGTATTGTATCTATCCTTGGAAATTGCCAGTGAACAGAGCCATAATAGTAATAATAACAGCAACAACAACAACAGTATCATTGTTCTGATATACTATAAGGACTTTGTGGTCATTAGAGAGCTGTGGATACAAACAATATATGGAGTGAATATCTAGAATTGAGTGCCTCAGATGTATTTTTGTGTTTTATTTTCCTTTATGTTTTTGATAGGCTCCTATTCCAAAAATGTTTCTGTCATTACACAGCTCGCAGGTTCTGGCTTCTATTGTACCAGATAGGTTTTATTTGAAGAAATATACAACATTGCAATAACCATGCATTGTTGTTACTTGTTTTGATACCCAACTCATTCTTTGTAAGGAACATTCAAACTTAATTTTGTGGAGGGCAAGAAAAATGATTCTTTTTTTTTCACAGGAAAACGTTGCAAAATTGCTGCATAGTTTGGAAATGTGAAAATCAGCTTAAAGTTAATCTGATGCATTAACATACTTTGTTGAAATTGCTTTGGGTTCAGTCTTGTACAAAATTTAGACACCTAAAGAAAATGATAACAAGTGAGCTGGTAGGCCATGATTGAGATCCCTCATACCAAGCTACCCCTTGGAAGAATTACTTTTTTAATTGATTGATGCTGACAGAGTTTTCATTAAGTTATATTGGAAGTAGACAGTTCACAGGCAAGTAAAAAGTGCTGTCTAGATATGGCGATGACATGAGTTTTATAATATGATTTGAATTTTCCTTTTGAAAGGATCATGTGTATTCCCTTTTTCCCCTCTTCAAGTATTATTCATTGTAATGTTTCATTTTAGAAATTATTCAAGTATTTATATCATATTTGCTGCATTGATAATTATTAACTGAATTTAATACTGTCTTTGCAAGGATATGTACAGATGTAGGGTTTTAATATACACCCTGTTGCTTGAATAGCAGTTGTGCTCAGGTGGTGGCTGCCTTGCTCTAGTAGGTGCTCAACAGTAGAATTTTAATAAATCCTTATAAACTCTGCAGCAAAGCTTGGGTATTTGCATGCCCATGCAACCTTCTCCAGAAACTTGTGTTTTGCTTACTTGAGTTTCCATCCAGCTGGCCAGCAGCCCTCTCCAGGTAAATTCACAAGGCTTGAGCTAATGCAGTGAGACCTGCTGAGTGCACACGGTAGCATGAACAAAGCTACGTGGCCTCTGAGCAGCGCTTGCTTACGTCCATCTGTCCAAAGAACTTGGAACAGAGGCAAAGTAATCACAGGGCTGTCTACGAAACACTCACTTATATCTACCTACAATAATAACATTGTCATATTTCACTGTCAGTTCAAATAAGACTGGAAGACAAATCTGATGAAAAACAGTGTAACTGTTATTCAAAAATGCAAGTTAGAAGGTGTGATGAAGTGAGGATTAAAAACTCTAAAATATTCAGTATTCCCAGATTTTATAAATCATTTCATTCTGGACTATGATTTTTTTTAAATTTCAGGATTTCAGCTATGAGGTAATACTTTAAGATTGTAAAATCTTTCTAAATGATGCTAAAATGTTTTATCACAGTCACTGTGTTAAACTGCATTTAATATGTTTTTTATAATTATATGTAATAGTCTGATTAAGTAGTTTGCGTTTTGATAATGGCAGGAGCAACTGACAGCAAAAGACTCTGATGTACAACAACATTGAGAGGAATGTAGAGTTTCAACTTTACCTTATTACAATGGGATTTCCCACAGTTCTTTCATTGTGTTTTTGCTCTTTTTCAGTATTTCCAAGTTCAAGAGCACTACCTAACTACATATAACCAACCATTTATTTTATTTTTTATATTTTACTTATAACTGTGACAAAATCAACTAGAAGGATATAATTATTTTCTTTTAAAATATTGAAAATATCTTCTCCAAAGATCATCTCTCATAAGAAATATTTTGAGAATTATTTTTTATTTTATTTTGTTTCATGAAGAATATATAAAACATACCCACTGTGATGGACTAAATGCTCAGTTATGTAATTTTATTCTCAAAACCGCTAATAAGACATTTAGCTGACCTTTACTGAAACATCATTTCTTAATTTTTGAATCAATGTGTCCCTTTTCATGTTGTATTGGATCAGTTTGACGCATCTTTTGAACAGGAAAACAAGATGGGTACTTGAGGCTATATTCAAAGTCAGACATGGCAGTCTCGGTAATCAGCTGTGGATCTGCACTTAGAATCATAGAATCATAGAACGATTTGGGTTGGAAGGCACCTTAAAGATCACTTAATTCCAAATCCCCTGCCATGAGCAGGGATATCTCCCACAGGATCCCAGTGGGCAATATTTGATAAACTTAATGAGTAAAACAGAAGTCAGTTGGGGATTCAGAGGGGGCAGTTCGTCATAGAAAGCCATGAGGAAAGAAGTGTTCAGTCTGTCTTCTTGATCTCTGTAGGACACAAGGAAATGGAATGAAGCTGTGTCGGAGGAAGCTCAGATTGGACTTTAGGAAAAGATTTTTCACTGGGAGAGTAATCGATCACTGGAACAGGTTCCCCAGGGAAGTGGTCGTGGCACCAAGCCTATCAGAGTTCAAGGAGTGCCTGAACGACAACCACATGGTTTAATTATAATTTGTCTGGCAAAGAGCAGGGAGTTGGACTTGATCCTTGTGGGTGCCTTCCAACGTAAGATATTCTGTGATTCTATGATTCTGTGAGTCCCTTAGCAGAGTACAGTTAACGTTTGCCCACCTAGTTGTTCTTCATCCCTTCTCTAGAGGTCAACCATTTGGAAGAAAGAATTTCAAATTCATTGAGTTGGGAGTGTGAACTGGGAGATCTCTACAGTCTTTAGCATATCTGATTGGACAAAGAGAATTATGGCTTCTAAACCATTACTTAAAAGGATTGTCTCTGGATTTTATCTGATAGATCCTTATGTAAAATGTATTAAACCCGTGTTGCATGGTTCAGAACAGAGCCCTCCACCAAACTGCAGGCCTGGAGAATAATTCTGCCTCCTGGTTACCAGAAATGTGCGTTCTATTTTGTAACGTGGCACTGGTTTATGCAGAACTGCTTTCAGCACTGTGATGTAAGGCATAAACATTACAGACACATGGAAGTAAGAGAACGCCTAAGATTATGTTTCCAAATGGAAATGTAGCACAGAAACAATGTACTAACCTTTTGTGACATTAAATTTTTACATTCTTTATAGTAAATTTTAATTCCAATTTAGAGTTAGATAATTTCAAATAATTTTTATTCAAAGCAATTTTTCAACTCATAGCTATGGCTGTCAAATTCACCTTTAATTAACACCTAATTTCATATTATTATTTTCGCATTTTAATTAATTGCCATTATTTAGTTTGCTGTTTATTAATCCTATTATCAGGTTCTCATGTTACATGAACTGAATCTGCTAGTCTTGCAAATACTTGTAACTCAGAATCTTCAGATGGTTTTGGTTCCTATACCATAGTTTCAAGAAGAACATTTTCCTTATGCATGCTTTAAACTAAAACCAGATCACTTTCTTTCATAGGATCTGCAGCTGATCTTTGCAAAATGGCTATGGTGGAGATTTTTACCTCTGTTGTCACTTCTCCAACTTTAACAGCCAGGTTAGTAATGAATGATTGCAAAACTGATTTTAAACCAAAATTTATTGAGATGAATGCGTTTCTGGCATTATAAGCAACTGTAGAAATATTATGTATGCCTTTGAATCTTTTAGCAAGCAAGGACTTATGGGATGGTTTTGTACATTCAAAATTATATCTCTGTGCTTGAACAGTATTATCTGTAAATTCATCCCAAAGCAAGGAAGTACCGTGGGGCCATTCAAACTCAGTCAGATCTACTTCAGTGGTAGTTCCGCATCTTTGAAATCAACCCCACTGATCACATCCTTCCTGTATTTTGAGTGTTTTGTACAATGGGAGTTTAAACATTCAATGGGCTGGGAAAAGAACAGGAATCCGGAAACCGGTGCTCAAACAAAATAAATGAACGCTTTTTATTATTGCATAGATGGTTTTCCTTTGCCTGAGAAAATCTAGGTCTTCATGATTCTCTTCTGTTGTGACTACTCATAGTTGGGTAGGAGATCATAGAACATCATCAGAATTTTTATGCTACTGGCAGAAATAATAAAGTCTATTTTTCCTGTTATAAGGGGTGAAGGTGCAGAGAGACATTGAGCATTAGTATTTGCTGGAATTGAAAGATACTTTGAAGGCAAATGTGCAAAAAACCCCCCAAACTGATGGATTCAGTGGCCTCAAGGTCCACCAGGGGAGGTTCAGGCTTGACATCAGGAAAAAGTTTTTCACAGAAGGGGTCAATTTCCCTGGAGGTGTTTAAGGGATGGGTGGATGAGGTGCTGAGGGGCATGGTTTAGTAATGGTTGGACTCGATGATCCAGTGGGTCTTTTCCAACCTAGTGATTCTGTGATTATTCTTTTTTATAATGCTGTAGTAAATAGTCCAGTAGAACACGAATTTTTGTAGTAGAAGTTCAGATAAAAGCAGAGATAGCAGGTAGTGCAGAACATTGGTATTTCTGTTGTCATCCAGAAGGGGAATTGTAGAATTTCCTAGTGTTGTGAAAACATGGGGGAATAGCTGCATCAGACACCAAGAAGTGTCACTGCCTGTCCTTCTTAATCCTATCATAAATGTCACAGCAGGGAAAGACCAAGACTGCAAGGGTATCTAAAAAAGGCATTATTTTAAACTGGAAGTTTGAACCCCTGCCAGTCATTAGGAACTGGATGGCTTTGCTAAAGGAGACCTTTCATTAATGGCTCTGTCCTGTAATATTTAGTAGGTACTTCAAGCGAGGCTTTTCAGAAGAGCACAATCAATGCCTTTATAAAATCTGTGAACACTCACCTGGCTGGATGGTGGCGTTTGAAAGCATCTTTGTGGTCTTGCCAAAAGAGTAAGGGACTGAGACCTGAAAATTTATTTTTCCACTTGTCTGCCAGGTGACACTTGGCTAGTTATTTTTTCAGTAGTCTGTTTCTTGATTTTCTTATCGGTCAAGTCAGGATAATCATCCTAACATCCTTTGTAAAGCACTTTGAAAAATATTATTAAAGGGAAGTGTATACATAAGCGGTGCTGTTGTTGTAAGAGTTGGAATGCAGTAGCTCTTCCAAAACAAGAAATATAATCAATCTCTTATTATCATCACATCAGATCACATTCTTTTCAAAGATAGCACACTACTGTAGTTTATTCTATCTTCTCCCTCTTGTAACTATTCTTTTTTTTTCCTTAATAGAACTTCTAATTTTGTAAACAGGGTTTTCACTTTGAACAGCCTATCAAGGAGAGATCTTTTATGTTTGCTTTAGAAGTGATTATGGATATTGGGAGACAGTGTCCTATTAGCCATAGCCAACTAGTGGCTAACACTCAACATTTTGTCTTCCTTACCTTGGAAATAAATAAAAAAGTAAAGTAAATTCTAGATAAGATCTTACAGTTTTTAGTATTTGTTTCCAGGTATATTTGCAGTCTTCTCCACTGACAGCATGGCATTCATTCTTTATACTCTGTAAGATGTTCAGCTGGAGGAAGCTCTGACCTGAGTATGAAGATTCATTTTTTTAGGACTACTAGTTAGCAGATTTTTGGTTATTGTTTGCACATATGATATTGCAGTTGGAAGTCAGGAAAAGGTTACATTACATGAAAATTACATTTTCATGATGCTTCCTCAGAGAGGCCCCTCTTGATGAAACAGGATATTCCACCCTGACTGATTGATGGCTGTTCTATCAACCAGCAGCCTCATTTTTCTCTGTGTATTTCTTCATCTTTTAATTCAAATGCCAGCCTAGCAATTTATGCTGTTGACAATAAAAAGATAATTAATTACTTGGAAATAATTTTACAGAAATGGGGAAAAGTAGCATTAAATGCAATACATATGGTAAGGGGCTGATACTAGTATGGGTTAACTACTGGCATCAGTGTTAACACCTCTGAATTTTGAGTGACACTGTTGAGTAATCAAAATTATTTCTTCAGACTTCTTCCCTATTGCCTAGATCTTTGTTAAGATGCTGTTCTTACGCTGATGGCCAAGTTGCTTACTGAAAATGTGCTGCTAACATAAATTATTCAAGTGCCAGCTTTCACCTGTCTGATACAATTCACAGAACCTCCACACAACATTTCCTGCAGGCAGATGATAGCAAAGAAATTTCTGAAGCGAGATCAAGGCACACAGCAGCAGCTGTAAGAAAGATTTATAGGATGGATGAGAGTGATAAGGTGCTTAGTGAAATCAGATGGACAATTGTAGTTATTTCTAGTGTTTAAAATGTTGCAGTGGCAGATGCAGGGAAACCTGGTAAGAAAAAAGGATATGAGTAGACTATGGATCAACTGCTGCCTGTAGCAATCCTTGTAAAAATTATCACTTTGGAAGCTGAAGATGCACTGATGTTACCCAAAGTCTACTGAGTGCAGCATGGACTAATCAGAAAGTACTTAAAGATGATAATATATCAATAACATGCAAATTAAATTTATCATGTCTACAGAACTGTTGAAGAATTTGGTGTGAATCCATCAATTCTGCCTTCTCATCAGTTTATTTTTCCATCAGCACTGGACCTGTGCCGCAATCACACAGCTTTACTGCTTTGCATGCATGGAGCTGAGTTAAAGAGGCAGGTTCAGCCACAGCCCAGTTATAAATGAAAGATCCAAAATGGAGGAGCCACCGACAAATAAAAGGAAAAGGCACAATCTTATTTTCTTGGTCCCAGCTGTTTTTCAATTACAGCAGATGTTGGAGGTTTTGTATGTCTTCCTCAAGGAACAAACAATTTAATCAATCTAATGGTTTACTGAGTTGATGAACTATAAATGCGACTCACTTCTACATAGCTAAATTATAAGAAATAACCCTAATCATCACAGGAGCAAGCATTGTGTTATGTGACCTGGATGTTTTTCAGATACAAATGACATGAGAAGTCACAAATGTTTCATTTGTTGGCTTCAGTTTTTGTTACGTGCAAAGGCATAGAGGCATGTTTATAAGGTGTGCAGGGCATTAGTTCCTTATTGACTGGTTTTAGTTTCTCAGATTCATACAAAAGGACATACTAATAAAACCAACTTCTTGATTACATTACATACAGTAAACTGCTTAGTGCTGCTGCTATGTATGATGACTTTCTTTAATTCTGGGCATAAATCTTATGCCCTTTTATCTGATTCTTCAGAAATTAAAGAACTGTTTTTACTCATGTTTCTTCTGCATCAGTTATCCAGGATTTTCAAGCAAATGTTTATTTTTCTGGTATTCTGCACACATTTCTCAGTGAATGGTTGCAGATGTGCTCTAAAAGATTAATTCTAGCAAGGTTGTCAACTTTTATCCTTAGCCTAACACTGGAGAAATAGAATCATAAGGCAAAGATGAAAGCTTTGGATTCTGCTTGAGAGGAGACTATGATTTTTGTTTCACAGACATATGCCTTTGTTTCAGCAGCAGGAGGAAGCATCCTAGATCATATTGCCATGTCAGAAATGATTGTGAGTTCCTCTAAGTCCAGTATGTAGCTCTTGGCTTCCCAAAGTGGCCAAATAACATTGTATTTCTGGTTGTGCTATGACAGCTAAACCGTTACCTTCCTCAAGCATGCAAAGCAGTATTTTGCATGTATCCACAGATGGTGAACCATTACCTGACCACTTTGTGAGCCAGAACAAGTTAGAATGATTTATTCTTTCTAGAAAGAGCTAAGTATTTTTAATATGCTTTAATATCAAAGCCAAGAAGTACATTCAAGATGTAGCAGGTTTTTCAGTGTTCCTTTATGTGGATCTTTCAACACAAATAAATAATAAAGTAAAGAATAAATTTTAAAAAAAGGTTTTTATAAACCTTCTGTAGGTCACCTTTTATGCTGGTGTGTTTTAAACCACTTTGGATACATGCAAAAATCCTATTGTCTTTAATTAAGCTTCTATTTAGCTTCCAGCTTTTCATGATGTAGCTGCTGGAAAAACAAATCTCACAATTTAGCTGATTTTTTCTAGTTAAAATATTAAAATGACAAAATATTGTGGTGTTTATTAGGGAAACACTGAAAGAGAGAGATTAAAGTTAATGCAGGCAACATGCTCTATCTTAAGCTAGAGCTGTTGTAGCACCACACTGGAAATCCTTACAGCTACAGTTTCAAAAAAAACTTGAAAAAAATACAAAAGGTTTCAAAATTATTGTAACCTTGTTCCTTAGTTACATGACAACTTAACAGACATTCTTTGCACTGGAGTCTTTATACTTTTGTAGGCAAAATATGCAGCAATTACATAACATACATAATTAGGGAAGGGACTATAGAGACTTCTAGGAATCAGATCCAACATCCATCTGGTTCATCATCACTGAGTGTGGCCAGCAGCAGATGCTTAAGGAGGAAGGTGTAAGATTTGTAGTAGGAAACCTGTCTGTCTGCAGATTTCATCTTGCTTTGACTGTGGGGATGAGTCTCAGTTCTGCAGCACAAGACTTAAGTCTGCCTCCCAAACCATATTTGTCATAATTTCTAAACGTTCTTGAAGTCCATAGAAGCATTTGCTACAAGAACAACCATTCTGGCTTTTTCTGACAATGTGTTTTGTTACATGCTTTGTAAACCAATATTTCCTTTTATTAAATCTGAATTTACTGGGTGTTAATTTCTCAAATTTCCAAGTCATTGAATTCTTGTTTTCAGTTACAGCATACAGCTTTTTTTTTTTTGTCTTTTGGGATTTTTTCTAAACTTATCATTATATACAAAGCTGTTAACCATGTACATTCCTGCCTGCAACGTCACAGACTCCCAATATGCATCTAGAGGTATCAAATTCAAAATGAAAAAATGTGATGTTATTAGTTGGATGATTATTCTTAATTATTCAAAAAGTGGTGACGTGGAATGACAGACAAGGATAGTAGTGCTTAGAATGTAGAATCTGATAGTGTTGTATTGAAAAAAGGGATTAAGTTCAATGATCAGAGACAATGCTTTTAAAAATAAGAATAGAACTACACGTGAATAGAAAATAACTGATTTTTTTTTTTAGTATTCCTAACTGTTGGTCTTTAATGCCTTTTTCAAGGTAGTGTGCTTTTAATAACATTTTTTTTGTTTATACATTTTTATTGTATGTATAGAAAAACTATAATGTTGTCTTATGCTCTTATGTAATGCATCACAGGAGTATTTTTTAGTTTAAATGGAATTTTTACTCAAACAAATAAGCTATGATGGATTTCAAATAACTCATCTCTCTTACTCCTTCTCCAAAGAGAATACTTTGGCTTTGGGAAATCTACTGTTCAGTTATGATGTAATTCTCAGCGTGTCTTCAGATTAGAAAAAAAATGTGTGATTTTCCATGGGAAATTTTAGATGTGAGTACTCTTAACTCTGAATCAAACAACCTGATGTTGCCACATCATTTTGCTTACCCAATTTTAAACTTTATTTTGATTTATTTTCTATTCAAACTCTTAAACAAGCCAGCTGGATGTAATACGTGAGCTTCTCTCAGATATACTTTGAGGAACATACTTAAATGTGTGGTTTAGCCTGTCTCATTCCCTTCCTTTGTGTTGCCTGTGCTTAGTTAGACCTCCCATGGGAGCCTCAGGGGCTGTGGTGAAGGAGGTGAATAGAGACAGCAGTTGGGACTGAAGTGAGGTTTGACTGGTCTGGAGCTGGCATATGGAGGGTTCGGACTGCCTGCTACCAAATGATGGAGTAAATTAACCTGCTGTTAAGTCTGTAGGACTTCCATTGGTGGTTTATATGTTGTAGTATCTTCACACTAACCAGTCTGGAAAACTAGACCACATTATGCTTTGGACCTGTTATTAACAGCAGTAAAAATCTCCCTGCTGATATACAAATCTATGACAAATACGTATAGAGGGCTGTTTCCTCTGTCTAGCTTTAGGTATTGAATGTAGGTGGCTGTATTAGGAGATGGTACCCCTACCAATTCAGTGCATAGAGATGGAGTTTCGAGATATTAACTCAGAACCCATAAGTCAGACCCAACTTTGGCCCCTGACTATGGAAGCAACATGAATTTAATTAGTTTGAGCATCTTTTGGCATATTGCAGTCACCTGAAAAACTACATATTGCTGTTAAAAAACAGCTTTTGAGAAAGATGACTATGATGATCTTGGTTTTGGGGGGTTTTGTTCCCCTATCCTACACTGGTTTCTTTTGTGGAGTATTCCTACAGAATACTTCTGCATTTGAAGGTGCAGTTCCATTCCACAACACAGTCACAATCAGACACAGGTCATGTTTCTCAGTAGAAGAAATGATGTGTGTGTTCATCAGAAATTATGCCAAATCTGCAGGCAATCAGGAAAACTGTTAATAAAATATTAGCTTGTAAATCAAAGGCATTCTTATCATCTGTAGAAGAACAAAACTGCTAGTCTCTGCCTGGTTTGCAGTCTCTAATTTAGTAAGAGATAATGAGAGAAACTTGCTATTTCAGTATTCCTTCAAAGTGAAGATGATTCAATTAAGCTATTGAACAAAAGTATAAGGGTTTTTTTCAAACTTCTTTCATTCAAAATGTGCAGTGGATAGCTGTGTGCAGGGACTGAAATGGTGAAAGTGATGAATTTTGAATGTATACATTGCTTTGAATTTTCTTTCCTGTGTATCAGTGTCAGATTGACTGCTTCCTTCCTTCTGTAGAACAGCATTGTGCCTGTGGATGTTATTACTCTTACAATTCTGAAAAAGTACAGGTGGCCTTGTACTATATACCTAAAGAGAAGAACGCATGAAGATGATGAGAGATGAATTAAAAAAAAAGAGATAAGAAATCATTTAAAAAATCTGACTTATTTGATGAACTGTAAGGAGGAAATAGTGTGTACTATTCAACTTCTCATCATGAAGCTGGGAAATCATATTTAGCATGAATTAAAACTTACCTAATATCTTTCATTTGAAAATATGACTTTATTAGAAATATTTTTTTAGATGTCACATTTCTGTGATAAATATTATTCCTGTTTTCCAGTTGGAAGTGCATGGCTTAGCAGGAAAATTAGCAGAGCTAGAATGAGAACCAGCAATACTAACATATAGTTCTGTGTTTTAGTAGAGAGAATACTCTCTTAGACTTTGGATTAATCACTAGATGTTTAAGATGGGATAGATGTAATTCTATGCAGTTACTCATTTAGCTGGCAATATAACTGAACTCATAGGCTGTGCTGTTCTGGGTGATAAGCACTGAGTCCTTCAGTCCAGAAACGGGGAACCAAGCTAAAAGATCTGAGGTGCTTCCAGCAGATGTACAGGAACATGTGGAGTTGTGTCAAGTCTATTGTGCTGTCCACACAGAAATGTTGAGTTCAGCTCAATTCCTTCTACAGGTTTTCCAGCTTGCATAAGCTAGCACTGATCTGTGGCCCCACCCTGCTAGCCCTGAACTAGGTTTTGCTTTGGCATGGAGATGAGGTGATTGAATGATCCAATGCTGAGTAGTTTTGAAAATCCAATTATTTTTCCTCCATTCCTAAAACCTGATAAATTCAGGATAAAATCTTTAATTCTTGTTGTGAGTTCTAAGAAAGGACTATGAAGACAAGTTGAGAAAGTTTGGGTTGTGCAGCCTGGAGAAGAGCAGGCTCTGGGGAGATCTTATAATGGTCCTGCAGTACCTGAAGGGGCACAAGAAAGCTGGGGAGGGACTTTTTACAAGGACTTGTAGTGATAGGATGAGGGGGAATGGCTTTAGGTTGGGAGGAGGAAGACTTCTATTCTACATTAGGAAGAAAATGTTCATGATGAAAGTGATGAGGCCCTGGCACAGTTTGCCCGGGGAAGCTTTGGCTGCCCCATTCCTGGAGGTGTTCAGGGCCAGGTAGAATGGGGCCTTGGGCAGCCTGATCTAGCAGGAGGTGTCCCTGCCCATGGCAGGAGGGGTGGAACTGGATGATCTTTAAGGTCCTTTCCAGCCTCAACCATTGTATGATTCTGTGAAATATCCAGAATGTGTTGCTCCAGTCCTGATTGAAGGCACTACTCTACTACAAATGATCAGTCTATCGCATTTTTATCGCACTGATTTGATCAATGCAATTATTTTCACTTATTTCATTGATTCACAGTATAGCCAGAGGTTTTAATGTTCACAGTTCTTTCTGATTTATATCTTTTTACATGTCATCCAATGATTATGAGCAATCTCTTGTTTTACTTAATTTACTTGCATTGTAAATTATAATTTTTTGCGTAACTCTTGCTACAGATGATCCTGGTCTTGTCATCTATTTCTTTTTTATCCCATGTCCCAATTTTCTGTTAGAAATATGTTAATCTGTTTCACTCTGCTTCTGACTGTGTTGTAAGTGACTAATAATTTAAGATCTATTATTAGAGCTCACCACACTATTAGTCAATGTCACATTGTAATTTAAGGCAGTGTGAAACTATCTTAGGTTATTTTCCTGAAAGACATGAAAAGTTATGAGTGGTAACCATGTTGATGTTTCAGCCATTTGTAAAGAATTATTTACTTGAATAACTGGTAGGTATTAAGAAAAGTCTACAATGTGCATTAATTTAAATATTATCTGCAAATTGCAAAGCAGTTTGGAAATGTGTGATACAGTTTCATGATTCCCAGCTACAATGATTAAAGAAATAATAAAATAAAGCTAGTAGGAATATAGTCTGATTGGATATACGGTATTTTTCCTTTTTGAGTGAGAACTACAGTCAAGGTTTATATATATTAGATTGTATCTAATCTGCCACTGACTTCATTCAATAAAATACATTTATTATTCCATTGCAAAAGTATTGTTGCACCCAAACCAGCAATTTAGGGTGTTATTCCTGTAAGCACCAAACAATTAAGTCACAGTCCATGTGCAAGAGACTTATTGATATAGAGCTAATACTGACAAAAACAAAGCAGCAGTATGAATTCATTACAAAACAGCTCTAACTGAAGAGCTTGGGTACATGTTGTTGCATGGGTCTCAAGATGCTACTGCTTTCAGCTGTGCCCTGTTCCTAGGAAGGCAACTGTCCTGATAAGAGTGGCAACAGATCAGGTTGTTTATCCGTCTACATTTTCATTCTTCCACCTGCTTGCTTGTCAGCATGAGGACTCCTACTTAATACTTAAGTGAAAATATTATTTTCTGAAAAAGACTCAGGTCACTGACCAACCCTATGCTAGGAGTTAATACTGGTATACCAGTAAGCCAAGTACTCTTACTCTTGACATAACTTGCATTAGTAAAACTACCCATTTGCACTGACTTCTATTGCAGCTCATCTCGAGAAAAACAATCTACGTTAATAAAACATAGCCTGTCTCCATAATTTCTTGTAATTTTCTGCAAATTGCATTAATTTTAAGCAATCCCTTGTCACATCATCAAATCCCTGAATGACATTCACAAACTGGCAAACACAGTCTGGGTTTACAATTGTGGCCTTTATGTTTTCAGGATATGTGGAGTGACAATCCTTTTAACTCCATTAATGAATTTTTCATTTTCTTTGGATGTTTATTTTCACTTTAATGTATCCATCGTGCATGTGACAATTAGTTAATTATATGAATGGAAAAATTTCTTGCATGTATTAAGTCTCTGTAATTTTTCAGGTTAATTGCCCAGATTCACGATGAGTTATTGTTTGAAGTAGAAGACTCTCAAATCCAGGAGTTTTCGGGTAAATACAATCTCTCTTTCTCTCCTACACCCCTGTCCCCCATGACCTGTGATTTCTCAGAGGAAAAAGAATTAATTACAAAAGCAGCAGCACATTGATTCTCGTGATTAAGAAAATGTTCACTAAGCAGATTTTTCTGGACCTTTTTTACCACTGACTATTATGTAGATCAAATATGATATACTCATCTGGTGTTCTTCAACATGCTTATTTGTATTAGTTTTCTTACCAAGATTTGCTCATCCAAAGTCCAAATCCTGTAAAGCAAGGTTTCAAAGGGTTCTAGAAAGAAATAAACCAGCAAAAAAAGAATGACTTGGCAAGTAACTTTCTAAATACTTATGAGTGGGACCTGTTACAAAGAGCACTATGAAATTCTTTATGTGTGACTGTAATGTACTGTAATTTCTAAGTTAGTTTATAGCTTTTTGTTACATTAAGAGTGCTTTATGATGGAACTTTCAAGGTTAAAGGTTAGTAAAAGTTCCTGCCTACATTTTTACCCTCGTCTGGCTTACATCCAGACATTACTTCCTAAGCCAGATTTTGTCTCAGCATCTGGTACAAATTTAGCTAGCAAATGAGGGCACATAGGAGGCTGTTGGGTCTCTTCTCCAGTAAGTGGTGGATTTATTCCTGTAGGTACCAAACTCTTATTCACAAACTTTGGTCTAGCTTGAAGCTCAAATAAACCTTTGGCTAAACCAATGGGCACGACGTCACAAATATTTTAAATGAACCAATACAGGAAATATCTTCCACTATAACCTAAGCATCTAAGAAAATATTAATTTCACTTTCCCATGTTAGATTCATTTAAATAATACAATTTGCTGAATTAGTCTCTCTTCATCACTGATCCCTCTTGTGAGTATTAGTTCATAATGAGAATGTTAAACCTCCATCTAATCAAAACAAAGAACCTGGGAAATATTTAAGTTCATTATATTAGGGGCATTGTAATTAATTAAGTTAATATATTAACTTTTGACCTCTAAATACAGGAGTTTAAATCTGGTTTAAATTAAAGAAACACCATACTACTTATCAGAGATTACAGTATCTACTCAGGAAAAGCCATGTTAAAAGTACCATAGCTTCAGAGTCAGAAAGTGTAGTATATTGAATGAGATCTGTAAGATAGCATTGAATGATTTTTATTATCTTATTTTACATAAATTTGCCTTAAGTATAAAGCTAATATTACACCCAAAAGATAAAAATTATTCATGGTTGCCTATAGATATAGCAAATCACAGATTCTGACCTCATCAGGTCAAATTCTGATCACTGTTACTAGTATGAGTTTGTAGTAAATTCACCAAAATCAAGATTATTCCAGTCAAATGGAAAAAAACCTCTAGCTATCGAGTGAATAATTGTAACAAATTATTCCACTACCTAAACATGACAACTAGAGTCTTTTTTCTGATAATGTAAAAAGAATACAGATGAAATTCTCAAGTTGTGACTGCCCTAGACATCAGAGTGCTAGCAGTTCGCCGATCTCCATGTCTCTCTGCTGCGTGCAGAACAAACATACCAGTCAACTCTTGATTCTGCTTCAAACCTATCACTGTGTAATTGAAGTGGCTAAAATGACCTTTAGAAAATGGACCTGGGCAGTCTAGGAGTCTGAGATACCTTGGAAATTGTTGTACTTAACATAGGCTACAAGGCTTGAGTGTTCAAAATGGAAGTTTATTTCATTCTACTGTTTGAAGATTGATTTTTAGGTTTATCTCTACTTTGCCCTAAGAGGCAAATTAAAAAAAAAGGAAATTCTGCATTACAGTAATTTTCAGATATACACACTTATCTCAGAACAGAAGAGTGCTAAAATGTCTTTTCCTTAACACTAAAGACCAACCTAAGACATTCCTTTCCTGTATTTCCTCATTCATTCATTTCATTTCCCTTTATTCATTACCAGTGAGACCACACTTGGAGTGCTGCATCCAGTTCTGGGCTCCCCAGAGAGACATGGGCACACTGGGGAGGGTTCAATGAAGGGCCACAAAGATGACGAATGAGCTGGACCATTTCTCTTACAGCAAAAGGCTGAGATAGCTGGGACTGGTCAGGCTGGAGAAGAGAAGGCTCAGGGGCTTGGGGGGGTGTGTCTCATTACTGTCTATAAATACCTTAAAGGAGGGGACATAAAAGGCAGAGCCAGGATCTTTCCAGTGGGGCTCAGTAGAGGACTAGAGGCAACAGGCACAAACTGAAAAACAGGACGGTCCTTTGAACATCAGGAAACACTTGTTTTTACTGTGACACTGACTGAGCCCTGGCACAGGTTGCCCAGAGAGGTTGTAGAGTCTCCATCCTTTGAGATATTCAAAAGCCATCTGGATGCAATCCTGGGAAACTGGTTCTGGATGACATGGTTTGAGCAGGGTAGTTGAACCAGATGACCTCCAGAAGTCCCTTCCAGCCTCAACCATTCTGTGATATTGGTATCGTGAATAGTTCTGCTACCGGTAAAAGAACGCATGCAAGTTGTCTTAAAAGTGTCTGAAGCTGGCTCTTCCTTCAGTGTCATTAATGAGAATTTTGCTTGATCCGAATAGGCAGAGAAAGGGTGTATCTGCAGCAGCATGTAGCTCCCAGTCAGGAGTGCAGTGGTGAAGCACATCTCCCTTTTGTCTCCGGTCCATGGTGTGAACAGTTTTGGTTCACATCACAGAGCTGTCTGAAGAGTGGTTGACCTAGATTCCTTTCAGATGAACCTAAATAGGAAGACTCTTTTTTCCTAATCTTTTCCAATTATTTCAGGAGTTGCTAACTGAAGTAACGAATTAGGTACGTGAGTTTTAAATGAAAGAAAGACTGTCAGTGGGGTGTGTGCTCCTGACTCACTTCAGTGCCTTGGAAGTCCAGATATGGATTTAATCTCTTTGCTCAAAGCTCTTTCTATCTTTTAAAAAAAGTCCTTACGCTTCTTTTGTTTGCTGATATTCTTCAGCTGTCAGCTTTGTCTTTACGTATCTAATGAGCTTCTGTCCATTCATAAACTTTGTATAACAGAATCTGCTGACTTGCAGATTCCAGCCTGCAGCTTAATGATCCAGAGAGAAATCTGAGTTGTACAGTCACCAGGCTCTGAAAAAGGAGAGACGTGGACTTAAAGCTGAAGGAGTAGTGTTTGATGGCTTTAATGGACTACAGTTCAGTGTTGTGTTAGGCTTTCTAGTCTCCTGCATTAAGTATGATCCAAGAATCACTGGCATAGTATTCGGTGTTTGCATTCTGATTCCAGTCATGCTTCTGATCTACATTTTCAAGAAAGCGACAGCAAATATACGTCTCAAGGTTTTTTATTTGCAAAATGAACGAAATACTTTCAAGATTCATAAATCAAGAGCATAAAGATAAATATTGTTATTTCAATTAGACAGTAGTGCAGAACATAAGTCTTCTCAACAGCCTTTCCCTTATGGAAAGTCTCTCTTTTGTTTTATTTTACAACATTAAAATGTCTGTTTGCTTACAAGACACTCCTGAGTGGAGGCCAAGAATTGCCACATATCAATCATAATACTGATGCTTTCTCTATTCCTCCTTAGGATTTCATAGGCCACAAGAAGAATTTTCAGTACTTTCCAGTATACAGAAATCCATGTTACAGTGCACCTAGTAATTTATGCCCAACAGATGATTTTGAATCTTTTGAATTTGATGAACAATGGGCGAGCAACGTGTTCTTTTTTTTTTTTTGTAATATCTACTTCTGCACAAAATACTAAGTGTAACTTACTTTAGATGCTATCTGTATTTTGGAAGAACACCTTTGTCAAGCAGAATCAATCACCCACAGTTTTATAGTAGGCATGTGGTGCACTCCGAATGGACGAGGCAAAACATCATTTATTTATAACAAGGCTTTGAGCCTCCAAGTCTCAACATATTCAGCACTTATATCTGTACAATAGTACACATACCACTGTGAATTGTGTGATTTTTCAACAAAGATGCAACATATTGCTTGCCTCATTTCTCCCTTTACGGCAAGAACAAGAGATCAAAAGAGGTTTTAAAAATCCTGATTTTCTGTTAGAGGTTGTCTGGAAAGATAAAATCATAACATTTGGCAGAAATTAGTTTAGTTTTGCCAGAAGACTGCCAGCTTTACCCTCAATAATCTGCCTGGTTTCTAGACAGCTTGGCTGTCAGGCTTCCTCATGCCCTGAGCTCTCCAGCAACCCAGGAAGCAGAAAGGCGGATGATATTTTGGGAATGCCAAAAATTGGGTTGTTAGATCTGAGAGGGCTTAACATTTCTGAGTTCCAGAGTTTGTGTGATCAGGTAGAGAGACTGTCCCCAAATCAAACTGTGAGTTTGTTTAGGGACTTGGGAATTCAGGAACTGCAGAACTCAGTTTTTTTGGTTTGTCTCTGAGGCTACCTCTCCATCCTCTGTTTGAAACGCCTCTTTGCCCTTGGATTATTCTGAATATATTACTGCTAAAAGAAGGAATGCACCTTGCAGTGATGAAATGCAGGATAATTTCTTTTTTACAGTACAAGGATAGCTGTAGTTACAACTGTAAGATCTGACTTCTGACATTCATTCCTTAAAAGCCTGGTGGATTTGAAAGGTAAACTTTGCCACTAGTGATTGCTGTAGATTGTTCCTTGTCACTATGCTTGCTTAATTGTGTCCATTAGTGAGAAGCATAAATAAATGAAAGACTTGCTTCTCAGAATAACTGTTTTTTGTAGAAATAATGTGTATGTATTCTATTGGACTGCTCAATATCAAAGAGCCTTTTGGCAATTTTAAAGGTGTTTTAGAACTCATTTATAATCACATGTTATTTATAGAATTAAAGAACTTAATTTCCATGTGTATTGTTACATTTGGTACATGTAAAACACACAGTTTGAAACTATTTTTTTGTGATATTTTACTAGATATAAAATACATCAATTGAAATACTTTAAGAACACCAAACGGGCCAGTCTAAGAAAAAAAAAAAAAAACAAAAAAAAATATCCCCAGATAAACAAAGCCTATTTATTTTTACATTAAGAGTAGTTAAGAATTTTAATACCTAAGCAACAATATGTTAGGGGTTTTTTAAAATCTGCCAATATAAATATTTGGCTCATGTACAAATTCTGTGACATTTCATTTTATTCTGCTACAATTTCCAACTTAATGGGTGCTGAGGCAGCTGCATAAAGCAGTGCACATGTTCAAAGGGGGGCTCAAGTAAAAGAAGAAAACGTACTGTTCATCAGAAGTTACTGACATTTTCTGTTTTCTGAGCTGCCTTTTTCTGACTTGGAAAACACTGGTGCATAAACTAAAGATGCCTCCAGATAGCTTTCAATTTGAAAAAAATCCCTATTCCATAGATCATGTGTCTGGCCAGCTTTGACATGTTTCTGGAGTTATAATTTCATAGGTGAATGAGCTTGAAAAATGTCTTCAGTTCGATAGGGACAAATAAGCTTTTGTTTCACAGCAGGCATGCGTGTCTTGTCTTTGCTCCTATTCACACCACTTTCAATAAGCATATTTAATCTGGCCAGTATCAAGAAAACCTAGTGTATCTTAGAATGCATGTTGGAATTTCAGTTTCTCTGTGATCTTGTCCCTTTGCTGTCACCACATTTTTTAAAAAATATAATATTTTAACATGACATTAGCACTCATAAAACATTCTAAGATGAACATAATCAACAAATCTCGTAACTGCTGACTATGGATTTTGAGACGTAAGTTGCCAAGGCAGGGAGAACAGCATTTTACAGATACTGTTACAGTATGTGGCTGGCTGCAAAGGAGCGTTTTAAGATTAATAATTTATGTGCCCTAGATATACTAGATTCTTGATTAAAACAGAAATAATCATTCCTCCCAAAGCCTCCAGTCAAAATCTGGAAAAGAAACAAAAGATTAAGAGTTATAGAAAAAGATCTATTTAAATGTAGCAATCACTTTTGTTAGTGACCACACTCTGTAGTGTATATGAGATAAAGAAGATACAGTTGTGTATGCCTGGATTGTTTATTTTGAGCCTGGGGAAAGAGGAGAGTATTCAAGGAGATCTGAGAGACTAGCAGGAGAATCAGATACTATATAGATAGGACTAAAAGGGACCTCTTCTGCGATTACATTCCACCATGCCATATGGTCTCTTTTAAAAATTATCTCCATATGAAAAATTACTCTCACCAGGAGACTTCTCCAGAATTTCATCTAGAACTTTAGATTTCCAGCCTAAATGTATTCAGCCATTTATTTCCCTATTTATTTCTGGGCAAAGATTTTCAGTTACTCTAAATGCTTCCTTCTTCATTGTTTGTTGTCTTCGCAGATGACTGAATAGGAATGGTATTCCAGCAGGTTGTTTTATATATTTCTGTTACCATTTTATATTTATTATTTAATTCAAATTCTATTTTGTAAAGTAGACATAGGCAAATCTTTTGGAATCTTTCAAGGGATCATTGCAGAAGTCTGAAATGCAGACAAAACTACTTCAAGTTGCTTTAAATGAATGGTTTTACTAAACCCCACAATAAACTCTGGGAAGACATGGGGAAGTCAGTGTGGCATTAGAAAGAGAACAGGGAGCCAAACTGACACAGAACAAAACAGTGAAGAAAATGGAACAAACCCATGGAGAGTTTTTTTAATGGGTTGTCAAAGGAAATGAAGAACCATTAGATTTGTTCACTGATGTGGCCACTTTAATCTGCGCTATCTAAAAGGGTATAAGTAAAGGATGCGGCAGAATTCTGATCATGCCAGAGATGCCTTAAAGTGAAAACTGTGAACTGACAGAGAAAGGTGTTGCAATCATCACTGCCATCATGAGTCCCCTTTTAGGGATAACAGTTATCTGGGAGAAAACTAGTCAAATTCATAGGTCTAGAGAACTGGGGGGAAACTGGTCTAACTCAGTCCCTATGCAGACAGCACCTTTTATCATATCTCTCACATCTTTCAACCTGTGAATTGATGCTATTGAACTGTGCTCCATCTTTTGTAGTCTGTTGGAGCTCTTTTTGTGAAAAAGACCTAGTCCTCCCATTGCCACGATGCTCTACTGCTCTTTATTTGTCTAATAGCTCAAAAAATGTTAAGTGGCACAGAGCTGATTGTGTCATTAGGTTCTTCATAAATGCTTTGGTGGAACATACAGAGCTCAATGAATCTGCATAAGTGCATGGTCCAAATGTTACACTCTCACAAAAGCTGTGTGCAGTTGTAGCTCTGTAGAGACCTTACCAACGGAAAAAGTGTTTACCCAGGGACTGACTGGCAATCCACTTAGCCCTCTGACGGCACACCACCTCGTCAGAGCGCCTCCACATCTGCTGCACTGCTGACTTCCCAGAGCTGGCAGCTTGTTTATTTCAGAGTGGGGTTCTCTAGACGGAGGCAGTCCAGCACTCCTCTGTTAATAGCCACGTTGACTTGGACTGTATTTTAAATGGGTAATTATTTAGGCTGGCAATTCCCCTTTCACTATCTCTGGTTGTCATGTTTGTTCCTGCTCTCCCAAAATGATTCTACTACCTGAATTCTAACGTGAAGCAAATCTATAGGTTTATCTGTAGGTAGATGTGTCAACAAATGTTTGTTTCCTCAGCCTTGGCACTTTAGCTGCTGGTCTTTTGAGTTACTGCATAATTCAGATTTCATGGAAAATCTTATGACAGCTCATTAGCACACAAGCCTGAGTGAGCCAGCATGGTCTGAGCACTCTATTGCTGTTCAGGTGGAAGCTAGTTATCATCATTAATATCAAGCCAGCCTTGGTGTCACAGATGTGAGACAAAACATTGCATGCTGCTCCTCATGGCTGGCATCATTAGAATAGGTTTCAGCAGCAGCCAGAGCAACAACTGTATGCAGCTTCTTAAAATTCTTGTTGCTCCTTCTCATCTAACCGCAGCAGCAAAAGGATCATAATGTATACTGAGGGATAACTTCCAAGAATGCTTCTAAGTAATCATGTAGTTTTCAGTCTAACAGTTATCCCCACATATTGCACACCCTAATATATCTCAGTTCAGTGAGGCACATGATGACACATATTATCTAGTCATAGATTCATAGAGTGGTTTAGGTTGGAAGGGACCCTAAAGATTATCCTGTTCAAACGCCCCTGCCATGGACAAGGACACTTTCCTCAGGACCAGGTTTTTCCAAGCCTCATCCAGCGTGGCCTTGAACACCTCCTGGTGTGGAGCATCCATGACTTCTCTGGGCAAACTATTTCAGTGCCACACCACCCTCATCATGAAGAATTGCTTCCCAATATCTTATCTAAATCTCTCCTCTTTCAGTTTAAAGCCATTACCCCTTGTCCTATCCCTTTATGTGCCCTTGTAAAAAAGTCTTTCTCCAAGCATTTCTGTAGGCACCCTTTAGGTACTGGAAGCTGCAATAAGGTCTTCTCTGAGCCTTCTCTTCTGACTGAACAACTCTGAGTTGCTTGGTCTGTCACCGTAGGAGAATTGCTCCAGCACTCTGACCATCACTGTGGGCTTCCTCCAGACTCACTTGAACAGTCTTATGTTGGGGACTCCATAGCTGGAGGCAGTACTCCAGGTGGGGTCTCATGAGAGAAAAGTGGAGGGGCAGAATCCACTCCCTCGACCTTATGGTCACACTACTTTTGATGCAGTCCAGGGTACATTCAGCCTTCTGGGCTGCAAGCACACATTGCCTGGTCATGTCCAGTTTCCCTAAGTACCCACAGGTCCTTCTCCTTGGGGCTTCTCTCAATCCATTCTCCTCCCAGACTGTATTTGTGCTTGGGATTGCCTTGACCCAGATGCAGAATCTTGCGCTTGGCCTTATTGAACTTCACAAGGTTCACCCAGGCCAACCTCTTGAGCCTGTCAAGGTCCTTCTGGATGGCATCCTTCCCTCCAGCATGTCAACCTCGTCACACAGCTTGGTGTCACTGGCAAACTTGCTGAGGATGCATTCAGTCCTACTGTCCATGTCTCTGACAAAGATATCAAACAACACCGAATACTGAATCCTGAGGATTGCCACTTGTCACTGATCTCCACTTGGACATTGAGCTATTGACTACAACTCTTTGAGTGTAACCATCCAGCCTATTTGTTACCCATGCAATGGTCCATCTGTCAAATCCATGTCTCTCCAATGAAGAGACAAGGATGTCATACAGGATAGTGTCAAATGTTTTCAACAAGTCCACATAAATGGTATCGGTTGCTCCTTGCTTATCCACCAATGCTGCAACCCCATTGTAGAAGACCACCAAATTTGTCAGGTGTGATTTCCCCTTAGTGAAGCCATGTTGGCTGTCACCAGTCACATCTTTATTTTCTGTGTGCCTTAAAATAATTTCCAGGAGGATCTGCTCCATTATCTTGCCAGGTTCAGAGGCAAGACTGACTGGCTTGTAGTCAGCCATCCTGTCAGACCGATGGACCATCCTCTGTAACTTTTGCTCTGGGGCTGCCTGGACATCCTGTTTCACTTTCACTAGCCACCAGTTTCTCCTTTTAAAAATTCTGTTCGTCCACTGAGTTTTATTAGAACCATGTTGTGTTGCAGCAGCAATCTTTCTCAAGTGAGACACTGACATGACCAAGAATGACAAATCTGGTCCCAAATGACCGATTTGGAATAATTATAGATGCATTATCACAGTAAGAGTGAGAATAGTGTTATGACACAATGAATTGCTAAACTACACAAATCATACAGAAGTCTGACTGTTTCAATTTTTGATAGCTCCACTATCACACAGGAAATATTTCTTTTTTAAATTTGGTCGTAATCTTCTTACTCTGAAGAATACAGTATTTTGGACAGTTCAGACTTGTAGTATTTTCTTCCTAGCTTTTTTTTTTTTATTGAATTTAATGACTGCACAAGAAAATTGAAATATATAAAATATCCCCAAACATATAGTTAAGAATACAGACATGGTGTACATCTGTATGAAATACGTTAATGCTGTGCTTCTGTAGTTATGGGATACATATACGTTAAATCATTCTCCCCTAAAATTCAATTTAAAATAAGGAACTGCACCTTCCACAAGAGATAAAATATAATTTTTAAGAAATATGAAAAAAAAATTATTAGATTGTTTTTTAATGCAGTTATTTAGATATTGTATAGTGAGTATAAAACCTGTGGGGTTTTATATGTAACAATTCTAACATGGAAAATAAAGCTGTAGGTTTTCAAATTTACTTTACAGCACTGGTAAGAAGAACAATGGAGTCATTGCAGAAAACTAGAGCCTTGGAAGTGCCATTAAAGGTAGGGACAGTTCTGAATTTCCATTAACATCTCAAGCATTCTTAGTTTTGTGTTATCTTCATCATTCAAAGGATCTAGAGATAACTATTTTGCCTTTCATGTCAATACTTTTGTTTTCGTATTTGTGGGTAATTGCTTTTTTAGATTACTATAAAAATTCTAAAGGAAAATGACTGAAAGAAATTCAACATCCATTTTGGAAAGTGTGATTCCCATCTACTTTTTGTTTTAGCAATGCAGTATGGTAATTTCAAAATCAATTTCATTTATTGCTGTGAAATTTCTTTTGGGTGTGGTAAGGAGAGAAATATGTGCCTTTAATAGACTCTCTAAATGTGGCAGGTGTTCATTACTGCTGAAAAATTATTGCAAAAGATCTTTCTTCAGTAATTTCCACTTGGAAAGTTGTTCTTTTTAATATTGTCATGTGGATGCCTAACATATAAAGCAAAAAAAATCATTGGTCATTATTTAAAATACAGGATATCTGTAAAAAATGAGTACATAACTACACAGCTATCATATTTTTGTATGTATGGGGCCTAATTGTCTCTATTTTATAAAATAACCATATTTTTCTCTCTACAAGACTAGTGTCCTCCACTCTAGCCTACTGCTCAGCTTTTTGTTGCTTAATAAGAGACTATAGTTCCTGGGAATCCTTTAACTGATTAAGTGAGAAACAGTCCCAAGGTTTTCCAGTTTTCCAAGAATGGAGTACTTGGTGTTGCCGGATCACTCATTCAGCAGTATTACTGAAAAGGATTTAGGGACAGAAAAGAATTTATTCTACTTATTTACAAAATGGTTGTGAAATACAAACTTGCACTAGGGGAAATGATTGAAAAAGAAAACTACTAGGTAATTTCTAGCTTATATATGTCTTCCCCCAGATCTTCTATATCTCTTTCAGCATATCAGCCACTTTGTGTGGCTTTCTCTGGAGGTCTTGCAGTTACATATTCCCGAGTCCTCACGGAGCCCACCTTTCCCACAAAACCTGTGAGGACAATGAAGGATATTTGAGATCTAAATAACTCTTTCTGCTTCCCTTGCTGGAATTGTCCCCCCTTCTTCAGTTAGTCCTTGTAAGAACTTACACTCTTGTTTGCCAGATTTGGTCAAGCGAGACCTATTGCCCATGCTGGGATTATACATTTCTGGCACTGATACTCCTAAGCTTTATGAACTCCATTTCTATAGCTTGCTTACATTGTACACCTGTGCTTGCCTAGCATCTTTTGTTACAAATTCCTTGAAAAAAAGGAAGCAAGACTGTTTTTCAAGGTATACCAAATGTAAATACATTTAATGACAGTATTAGACACCTGGCACTCATACTGCTTTAAATTTAATTAAAATAGTCACATATGGTGTTATTGCTGGTATATAAAGTGAATAGCAATACCATAGTCCTCCTTTGATAGTTTTAGGGAACTCTTTTTGGCGACTTTGTCAGAGACAGTATCATTCGTGCTTGGCAAATGGCCTGAGGAAACCATTGCCATGAAATAAAATAAGAACAATTTAATATGTTCCTAAGAAAGACAAATGTTTACATGGTTAGTGAGAGTGTTCATAATTATATGAGCAGAATATCATTTCAGGGTTATATATTTCAGACTAACCACTAACTAGCAGAAGGTTTTAATGTCCTATGGCCAAAATGAGACACTCCATTTTAGAATACAGTTTCTTTCACCTCTAAAGTATCTCCTAACACACTGACAAATTAATCTTGATGCATTAGCAAATGCATTCAATATCTTATTCCTCTGAGAACAGCTATCCTCTGTTAAACAACATCTGCATTTTAATAGGTGAAAAGAAACACATTCTTGGACAATAAGTAGTTGTCTGGGTTTTGGAAGATTAAGACTGTAATAGGCAGTGGAAGGATCTAGAAGTGCATGTTTTATTACCCTTGTTTTGGTCTTGTTTTCCTGAGCAGATTACAATTAGTATCATGACATACTTTTAGTGCTACTGCACATTAGCCTTCGTGCATTATGAACATACTTCATCTTGTCTGAAACATCACAAATGGATCAATGGCAGAAGCCAAGTGAAAAACATAAAATATCAATATCTTGATTTCAAAGGAGAAATTTAGAGTGATCTTTTAAAAAAAAAATCAGTTTTTTTGTTCATGTTGTTTACCCTTCTACACAGTAAGGATATGTCTTTTAGGATTAGAGATGTTGAAGATGAAAAGATTTTTGTGAAATGCTCTCCTTCAACATGCTTGCTTCAACTAAATATGTATTATGTGCTTGGTTAATATGAATGCTATTTTTTAATACAGAGGAAAAATGTCACTAAAGTAGAGCACACAGTCTTAATGGGGAGAGATTTCGTTTTCTTCTTTGAGGAAAAGATGCTTTATCTTTGAAGTAGTGCCTTTTCCAAAATACAGCCCTTGCTAATGAGGCAGCTTTCATGTCAGAACATCTACTGTGTAACTGAGTACCAGTAACTGCAAAACAAACTGAAATAAAACCAAAGCAACAACAAAAATACTCCAGAACTGGAAAAGTGGATGGTATGATAAAGATCTCTAGTATCTTTATGAATTACTGACAAAGTTGCTGATTATAAACACTCTACTTTTGTAACTCTTTTGAAAACCATAATAAGATGAATTTTGCTTTTTTCAGTAACATGTATTGGCAATTTCAACCCTCAAGGTTAGTCTTAATTGTTAAGATGTTTTAATCAAAATTATATGGATAGTTAAGTGCTAACAGATACTCAGAACATTTCATATTGGAGAGGCACATAATCTAGGGCAGTATCAACATCCAAAGGGAAAAGAAAAAATAGTAATCTTACTATATGTGATGTGTTTGTTTGTTTGTTTAAATTTTTATATTTTTTTTCTGACAGGTTCCCTTGAAAGTCATTCTTAGCACTGGGAAATCATGGGGGTGTATGACAGAATTGCAGGAGATGTAAAGCAGTCATCGGGGATGTTATTCAGTACCCGTACACCTCATTGGCCTATGCTGATTCCTTGCTGAATCACTAGGCAACAGCGCTGCTGGATCTTTCATAAGCACCTAATACTCTGCATGTGAATTTTTTTACTTCATTTTGTCTGTAGCCCTAGGCAACAGCAGTGAGATAAAACTGGTTTTCACCAGTTCATTATGTTTCCTTTAGCCAAGGTAACCAGCAGGGAGCTGCTTTTGTTCAGAGCTAAATTACTACATGTAAGAAATGAAGCAAGACAATATTAACCCTTTGGGAACATGACAAATATATTTGAATTAAAGTGATGTTTAGTCTTTAATGTTAAATATTTTGTCAAGAGCTTCTGTAAAAATATTTCTAATCTGGGATTACTATTGCATTAGAAAGACACTGGTTGAACCATATCAGCAAATGCTTAACTGTTGCGTTCAGTTTATTTTATAATTTGTGAGTTGAAAACAGCTGCCTAATTTGCAGCATGTATTAGTCATGTTCCACAGACTTAGAAAAAGAGTTCTTTGGAAATGAAGAGTCTCCACCTTATTTTGTATTTAGGATTTTGGAGCAAAAGAGGTGAACAAAACTGGATGCCTAAATGCACTCAAAATAACCAGATTCTTGTAAATTCAAATAATTTCAAACTCAATTTGTACACTGTAACCTTGGCATACTTTAGGGGAAGTATAGTTTTGCTTAATCTGTTATTTTTATTACCAACACAATGCTAATATTACTTAGATGAATTTTAGGATTCAACCGTATACTTTTGGGGATTCAAGCTTTTACTTTAATGTTTGGATTTGTTATTAATATTTTGTTTCCCTGTGCTTATTATTGAAATTTTGTTTCATAATATTACTGGTTGTCAAATTCTGCCTTCATGCTTGTGGAATATGAAACTATCTTCAAATTCCATTAATTATTTAGAAGTTGAAGTCAAGCACAAAAATTTTAAGAGGTGTTTAGTATCTTTCAGTGTTAGACCTGATGATTGAAGTAATACAATTTAAATTTTAAAAGTGTATAGTTACAGAGATTTTGCAGCAGTTTTAACTTGTATCATTAAACAGTTTTGCATTGTGCTTAAAGTCATTAACTATTAAACATTGTAATATTGTTTGCTTATGTTGCGTATTAATCATACATTACCTGCCAGCTGAAGTGAGTAAGTAGTTTTTAAAATAGACTCATAGCTATAAAATTAGCAGTGGTCATGTAAGAAAAGTCAGAGCCTTCTGCTTATTAATTGGGGGTTAGCTTTTTGGCTGCAGAGGGTCCAGCCTGCATGGTTGTGACGCTGCAGCAGGTGATGTGAGCTCTGAGTCCAGTTCTGTCTTTCCAGCAGATAAGGGATTGCATTGATTTTCCACTGCTTGTTACAATTTTCAAGGTTGTTGTATTTGCAGTGGCACTGAATAAGAACAAAATGTTCTATTTTTTCATCTATTTCACTCCTCTTGAAGACCTGCTGTTTTCAGCTGGTCTGTACTAATTAAGCCTTTATTCTCTAAGCCTACATTTCTAACCTTGCTACTATAGGAAATAAGTCAATGTTTTTTGTACGTTTTCCAGCTGATTTCCACCTTGTGCATGTTTCTTAAGATGCATACTTGTAAGCTAGGTAGATGGTGTATTTTTTCAAGTCTCAAATAGTAGTAAGCATACTCTTCAGGCTAACAAAAAAGCCCAAAACACAACAGAGTCACACTTAAGAAGTCACACTTAAGAACAGAAACAACCTTGATCCTGTTCTGTCGATTGACAACTATTCAAATATGAAGCTATGGAAATGCAGAGGTCACCATAGAGAACAAATTTGCAAACACAGCCCTTCACAAAAGATTCTCAGTCACAGTTCCTCACATGCCTGCACTCACCAGTATTGTCATACAGTGGGTAATGTTAGTATTTTGTCCTCCTTGTGTCCCAGAGAGGGACTGTGAGCTCCTCTGGGCACCAGCTTTGCCCCTTCTGCTTTTACAACTTTTCTTACTGGTATTAAATTTCCAACAGAACCCACAGCTTTATCACATGTGAACTCATTCTGCACACACTGGCATGAGGGGAAAAGACAAACTGGCATACTTTTGGAAGATTTTTGATGACTAAGGTCTCAAAATGTGGTCTACTTTGTGTCCCCGCAGCCTGCAGGATGCATACCATGAACTCAGGATATCTTTCCAGTTCTCCAGATTTTCTAGTAAAGAAACTCATTTTTTTCTAATTGCAGCCTATGATTGAATTAGCATATATAGATTTATTACATAGCTAGGTGGAGACCAGAGCTCTTTGATGCACATGCATCTAGAGTCCACTGTACTATGAATTGCAAATACTGGGATGTGTTCTCCAATCTTTTAGTTCTGTTCTCCTTGGATAGCCAGGCGAGTGTCTAGTCTTCATTATGTGCCCTGTCTTAATGTATAGATTTCATGGATTATTAGATCCTCAGACTTTACTGAAGTATTTTGGCTTAAGAGTTCCTCAGTTTTTAACTCATAAGGTCCCAGGTACTGAGAATAATGCTGAGTCTTTGGGACAATTTCTTTTACTTCCCACTGCCTTTCATCTGGTAGGGCAATAGAGGTTTTGGCAACAGTTGTATTTTTCAGATTGTGGATTTGCAACAATATGTATCTATTTAGCATGGCAGTAATTCCCTTGAACAAGCTGCCTGAGATAGGGTCCTGTTTGTAATTCATTTCCCAACAAGACCCTCTGGACAAGGCATCAGTTTTGCCTCACTTTTGTGCTGATCTCTGTGTAACTGTAAAATCAGGGCAGGGCAGTTCTTCCACAACCTAGGCAAGCTGCCTGAATCTAAAGAGCCATTACAGAGAAGCAAGGCCAGTCCTGACCACCATTTTCCTCCCCGAAAAATACAGGTGAAAAATATCCTATATTTGATGACTGTCAGGAGTTCCTTTTGAGTGGCACAATAATTTCACACCAGAGAACTCAAAGCCCTTTCTATAATCAATGGCCACTTTTTCAGGTTATTTTAGTTCTGTGTGAATGGGACTGTAAAACATGGGTAGGTTGGATGGAGCAGGAGCAATCCTAGGAGCTCTTTTAAATCCCTAAAATTCTCCATCTCATCTTTGAAATTATTCCCTTTTTCTCACAGCCTAGGAAAAAGTACTGAGAGAGCAAGAAACAAAAGTTCTCTTTGAAGTGCAGAACCCTACAAAAGTACTGATCAATGGGTGCAGAAGATCACAGAACAGATGCGGAGAGGGGAATTGCTGGCTCTGCTTAGCTTGTGCTTAGTGGACAGAAATTTCATTAATTGATTCTCTGAACACAGCAATAACTCTTTTTCAACTCATTTGTATCTTTCGGTTTAATTTCAGTGGTGTCATTGGTGGCCTGAATCTTCCCTTGGATCATCTGTTAATCTTTTTTTTTCCCAAGTGGAGTAGTGAGGAAGGAAAGCTTTTTGAAAAAACTTTAAACTCAGTGTTTATGAAACAGCACAGCTATTTGCTGGCATTTGCATGGCCATGGCATGACCAATATATATCTGCTCAGGACATGAATCTTTTAATTCCTACTTATCAGTGTGTAATGGCAGGGCTCTGATGTTGCATGTTGGCCAAACTTGATAATAACCATAGTTAAAACACTGGTCTCAGATTTTATGTGAGCAAGACATTTTAAATCTGAAGGGGAAAAAAAAACCTCTCAGTTATTAAAACTCAGTTTTTAAAACTGAGAGCAGATTAAGAGAGGGAATCTGCTGAAACATCCAGGACAACATTTGTTCTTGGTAATGACTGAGAAAAGGCCATTAAAAGTAAATTCATTTCATTTCTAGAAGTCCACAGAACTCATCTCATTTTCTTGTTTAATCTCATTTGAAAAGGAAGCCAAAGAACAGGTTGAATGTTGTATTATGCCTTCTTGATATATTTCCTCAAAGGCCTTAAAAACATCTCTTCTCACTTCACCATTGAAAGAATGGACTAGATAAATCCTTGAGTAACCTGATTTTGACCTCATAGCTCACCCTACTTTAAGCAGGAGGTTAGACCAGAGACCTCCTGAGGTCCCATCCAACCTGAATTTTCCTGTGATCTTATTTCATTCTTCAGTTGGACAAAAACAGTCATCTGCTTGAAAGACAAGCCACAAATTCCCTTCAAATACTCTGCTGTACCACACTGAAGTACATAGTGCTGTACCAGAAGAAGCCCCAGAATGTTTAGAGATTTTATTCCTCCTCCCCACCTGTGTTGCCTCATTCTCTGCCAGCATTTACTATGCTCCCTGGCTTTTGGCTGGCATACTTCTGGTATTAGCAGGTTGTCAGAAACATTCAGGAAATTGAAAGGAATCAGTCTTATTTCTGCCATTCTGCAATAGTTTTAGTAGGCAGAGTGGTTCTGGGATTTAAAATGGCTCAATCATGTCCTATCTTTGCCTTCCTGGGAAAATTCCCCAGCTTGATTGGCTCATCTCTGCTGAAAACAGCAGCCAACAAATCAGCAGGTTCTCCTGAGACATCTTTGAAGTGCACTTCTACCACCTATTTTTGTAAGACCCTTTCACTATCAAGTGTGTCTTTGTTATCCACTGTAAGCCCAGGCAATTTGTTATCCTCTCTGCTTGTGTTTTGAATTCTGGAGGTCCAACTTGCAGCTGGCATTTACACATTTTTGGTGCATTTTTCCATGTTACCTACTCCATTCAAAGTTAATTATTTTGATTCTTTCTTCCTTGGCTTTTGCTCTCTGCTCCGATACTTTAATCCATTGGTAGCCTTTCCCCCACACTTCACAGATGTTGTTATTATTGGTAGTAAAACTCTTACTATTAGTTGTGTATGAGTTAAAAAAATAAGTTGCTTCTCCTTCTACCTCTGACCCTTGTGCCCCCAGGTTCCTTCCCATTACCATTTGGCATGGTATCTATTAATTTATGGCATTTTGGATACTATTTTCTGGCTAACTGCATTTTTACTGTAGTTGTTCATTGTTCATTTCTTGACCCATTTTTTTTCCATGGTATCAAAAATTGGCAGCAGAAACTCTCTCTTTTTTCTCCCTTCTTTCATTTTTGGCAGATTCATCTGCTGTGCACACTGAATTTTTCACTTCTAATTACTCAAACGTGTCATGCATCAGATTAAGATCCCATTTTCCAATTTGTGTGTTAAGCAGAGAACTATACTTGCAGGCTCCTGAGAATCATCCTCCATCCTCCCCACGAGCAGTTACCGCCTCTTACACTGCATTTCTGCACAGAATTGGCTGAGGCAAAACTAAAAACCTCCCTGCATTACCTTGGCTTCCTTGCACTGATCCATTAGTCCACATCCAGCCAAGTCCAGAAACAAGCGCTGATTTATCCTAAATTTCTTGTTGGTATCTGACTAGGTGAAGAACACAAGTCTCATCTGGAATTCTGCCAGAATTTTTTCTTTTCCTTCTCTTTTTAACTCTAATCTGGGCCCCAAAGCCTGTTCAGATCGATGATTGGCTCCAAACTCCGTGTGAAGAACACCTACAAGAACTTCATTTCTTTACAATGAATAAATTCTGCAGCAGTTTAAAAGCTGGGCCACCCTACTTGCCTGCCAGCAATCCCCATCTCTGTTTATCTTCCCGTCCATTCACTTGAACTGTGATGTTAAATTAAATAAGCTTCCCAGGGAGGTTTTCCTTTAAATATAATGAGCTTTTGTATCACTTGAGCTGGGAGAAGTCAACATCTTCCCTTGGGGCCTCTGTGGGTCACAGATGAGGTTTAAAAAGTGTTGTAAATGTTGTGCATCTGTCACATTCTCTGTCTGTTTTGTGCTGCTTCTGATCCAGTGGCTTGTGATACATTTGATTTTTCTTTTGGAGCTGAATTTTTTTTCACTTTTTTCTCACACGTGACCTAAATCTTAACCTTTTCCTGGCATTTCCCGTATCCCTTAATGCCTTCCATTCCCTGGAAATCAGGTTGCTAGTTACCTCCTTAATTCATCCTACCTCTCCAGTCTGGGCCATTCATCATTCAGACATTTATAACTGAACAATAAACCAAATAATTTTATGATAATGAGTCATCTCTTTCTTTTTGGGGAAGCTTCTGAGTCTTGTTTATATTGCTTTTGTAGAATTTAACTCTTGCTTTAAATCCTTCTGGCCAACAGGAGTATAATTCAAAAGGATTTTAACACAGTGGAAGAACAGTATACAATTTATAAAAGTAATTCAGTGAGGTTAAGAGCAAAGCTTCACAAATAAGCAAAACCAGTTAGCTACCCAAGTGGAGGCAACCTATTTCCCAAAATGTTGGGAACTTCTCATTAGGTGTCATTTTCAGGAAAAGACCCAGGAATTTGTAAGTGTTTGTATAGTGATCAGGAATGGTGCAGCCAATCAATTCTTCCACTTGCTTCAGCCCCAACGAGGGCTCAACTGCATGCTCTGCCCAGTTTTCAGAACAGCATTTCAGAAAAGATGTGGAGCAGCAAGAATCCATAGGAGAGCAGCTGGAATGATCAGAGCTAGAGATGGTATAACCTGTGAGGAAGGGCTGAAAGAATAAATTGTTCAACCTTGAGGAGCCTGAGGAGAGATCTGAAAGCAGTTATCCAGTATGAAATGGACTGTCATAAAGATGGTAATAAACTGCTCTGCAGGTCCCCTGGAGACAGAATGAGAAGTCAGAGGCTTAAATTTCAGCAAAGTATAACTAGGGAAGATGTTAAGCAAGCCTTCCTAAAGAATGCTAGTGATAATTATGCGTTTGAATGGACCTGAACAGAGCTTTTTGAATCTTTGTTACTATACATTTCTGGAACAGGCTAGGCAGATATGTGTAAGAATACAGTTCTGCATAATTGAACTTGATTTGGGACAGGGACAATGAGTTACATACTGCAATCCTTTCCAACTCTAGATCTGGCTTCTGAGGTTAAGACCTTGAGAACAGTATGCACTACATACAAAAAAGTGCCATTGGATCTTCAATGATATAAGCACACTGAACCCTCGGCTTACATCTCTGAAGAAAAATGATGTTGGTTCTGGTGTACACTACCAGTTCTGGACAGGCTCTGTGCTAACTGAAAAGAAGTAAAGCTCCCTGCCATACCTATCTTTGAAGTTGGCTTCACTTTGAGCTGGGGATTGGAGCAGGTGACCTTCAGAGATCCGTACCAACCTCACTTGTTCCATGAGTCTAAGTGCCAGCAGCAGACCTGAAGCACCCTGCTTTCCTGCTGAGTTATTCACAGTTAGAAACCCACACAGTTCAGCTCTGCAACTGACCGGAGTGACAGTGTCAGGTTCTAATTTGCATCAGGAAAAGCATCCACTAAGATATTTTTTATTACTGGAGTGGAGAAACTGGAGTTTTCTGCTGGAGTGTGTCTTAAACTAATGCTGAAGGTGTTTCATTCATACTGAAAAAAAAATTGGTTAAGGGTTTTTCTTCTTACCCACCATTGACCTTTAAAGGATCTTGTTCTTTTGATCAAGAAAAGAAATAGTAATGTTCAAGCTCTCTAGGCCACTCTTTGATGTTTCTTTTTCACCTTCCACACCTCCTTACTTGTGGCTGTTCAGGGATAATGTGTTGCTAGGCAAGATTTATTGGTTCCTTAGAAATGGGACATGTCTTGATCACACGGCTCTTAGAAAGGATGAGTGGTCACTGGCTGAGGGCTGGTGACAGGAGTCCCCTCAGCTGGTCTCAGGGAGGTGTATCAGCTGGGTCAGGTGAAACTCCCACAGACACCTGTGCTAGTAACTTTTATCTCTACCTTCATACATGACTTGCTCTTTAGCAGGTTGAAGTTTTGACACATTCCCTTGGCCCACAGTCACGCCTTCAATAGGTACCATCATAAACACAGCAATGTACAAATTAAGGTCTTTTCCCTAGAAAGAAGTTACAAGGTCAGCAAGTCATAAAACGCTATTCCTAGGTTGACTTGGAGGTAGCTCCTTAGGATGGAACAGGGAGTAAAATCTGTGATCATCAGTCTTCCATTAGAGATTGCTGGGTTTCTTTCAATGTTAGGCAGCACCTAGACTTCTTAAAATATCTTTCCTGTGTATCCCAATATGTTTAAGGTACACAATTATGACTTTAGAGCTTATTGTTTTCCCTGTTTCAATTTTGAGAAAAATGTGCCTCTGCGACTTACAAGCTCAAATCTCAAAATGGGCATAAAGGCTCATAGTACCAAATACTACGCATAATGCATCTGATAGAACTTAGAACATCACCATGAGACACAAACATGTTGATTTTTTTAATCTTTTCAGCCAGAGACACTGGACTTTTTCTGTCTGAGGGCTCTATTCAGGACTATTGCTGTCACTTCATTTGGGAGCATGGAAATAGCAAAACCACACACACCTGTGACATTGAAAGGTGGGGATGAGGATGGATGATTTGAAATCCACCAGGACCTGGCAGGCACAATGTGAAATGTGTTAGTTTTTGCTTCCTCTGAGTCCCATACAGTGCTTCTAGTTGACCATAAGCTGCCTTTGTGTATCCCACCCCAGATCTCGCACTCAGTTTTGCTGCTAATGCATTTGGTGTGTCCATCCTCAACACTGAGGAGCTATTCCAGTTTGTAAGTGACCTGCGCAGCTGGGCAATTTATCTTTCCTTATCCAGAAGACCAGTTTGGGTTTAATGAACTACTGACCCCTCTTTTCCTCAGCTGCTCATATGGGGATTACTCAGTGTTACTCAGCCTCACAGGAGTCACAGGAGCTGGCAGATCGTTGGTGTCACAAAGGACTTCTAGGATCAGATATAGGCTTAACACACTATAATAGTCTTAAGATCTATCCTGTGTTTGCCAGCCCTCTGAATACCTAAGCAGTCTGCACAAAAACCCCTGTGCACAGAGAAGTGTGATTGATTCTGCCCCTCTGGGATTTAAGTGCTGCCTTCTGGGATTCACCTTCCTACCACTAATATTCATGGTTTTTCGTTCTAGCACTGAGAAGGCGGTTGCTTCGTTCAAAAGGCAGCCACATCGATATCTGTTACTGTTGCTCCTGTCCTTTTATCTACAAAGTCTAGGAAACCTTTCTCCCTGAAAGGCTTTCAACATCCATCATCCACAGGAATGCATGAACCACCAGATTACAGGATGTTCTGCCAAGGAGCTTTCTGTGCTCCATCTTGGGACTGGCCACTGTATATGAACTCATCAATATTCAATGCACCAGAAAGCTTGAAGAAAGAAAAGAGCATAACTGTCCAGCCTCTTGAGTTACTCTCAGAAGAGCCTAGATTCTTGAGCCAGCCTCCAATTTGAGGAATGCTTTACATTATTGTATGTAAATTAGAACAATGCAGAATTTACTCTCTGTTGTGTAATTGCCTGTAGGTAAAAACACAGTGAAATTCACATTTCTTGCTCTTGAGATGGAAGACTTTTTCCTTTTAACATCACTCCTGTATCATGCATCCTCCATTTCCTTTTTCTTCATGTTCACACTAATGTACAGAGACAGAGGTGAACTTCCTTGTCCCTGCTTCCCCTCCACCACCGTCTGACTCAAAAGTGAGCATTTCAGCTATTTTTGCATGATATTTTGGCCTTAAAACTCATTTCTAGTTTCCTTATATTTCAGTTCTTTCTATAACCTGTCTTGGCAGTAGGTGTTATTCACTCTCTTCCCCGCTCCACCTCCTGCTCTTTTTTGCTCATCAATACTTCTGTACCTAACTGTCAACGACATTTTTTATTTCTTAGCCCCAGGACACTATTTCCTAAGCAACAGCAAAGTCTTTTTATGCTTGGGTTTTTTCCAGTTCTGCCAGCTTAAAGTATTGTCCTATTTGTGATGCTGCTCAGCACATCATTAATGGTAGGGAAACTGTAGAATTGAAATCCTTTTACTGCCTATGTGAATCTCACATTGTAGACCAAGGGTTTAATTTCCAGATATCTTCCCTCCCTGCCTTGAAAAAAAATGGGGAAGCAAACCATCTTGTTGCCTAGTTCATAAAGCTGTTGGACTAAAAGCCAGTTTTTAAAACATTTCTTGATATACAATTGAAAAATGTGGGCTTTCTTGCCCAAAGACTAGTGATACAGGAGAATCCAGCCACTAAAACAGAGGCTAAAAGAAAGCTGCATGGATAAGAATCAACTCAGTAAGGATGAAGATGCTATAAAGAAGCCTGTGTCTTTCTGCTTCCCACAATGGAGCAATCAAAAGGAAGGGTTTCAGCCCTTTAGCTCTGATAATTTTGAACTTGGACATCAGTGCTGGGATACAAAGTCTCAAGCCTCCCTTGTACTTAGCATCAGCAAGAGGTTAGCGTAGAATCACGAAGTACAATTTACAGCTCTTCCAGTGCATCTCAAAGTGCATCGTGATGTCTTGCCTGAGGTCATTCAAAATTTCATCTGAGCCATCAGGTCTGTATACTATTACCCTTCCATTGCTCCTCACAGTGTACGCTGAGATAGCTCTTGATTTTTTGTTAACTAAGAAATGAGGCTTTTGGATTGATTTCTTGTGGAACAATTGAGTTGTCTGCTTATTCCATAAACATGTGGCCCTAGACTGTGAAACTGCAGCCTCTGGCAATGGTGGTAGTCAGGACACATGATGCTCATACCGAGGGGTTTGTATCAAATAGATTTTACAAGAAACGGTCTTGCATTTCTTGTTTTCCTTAGAGTCTGACATGTCTCATCTCTAGAGACTGTTTTAGGTTCACCTGCCCTGAATGTGACCTTTGATGGTCCATCCCAAAGGACGCCAGTGCCACAGCCAGGTTCATCATCTGTTTGTAAACTGAGGGCTGGAAATCAAACTGGCCCATTGGACTTGTCATAATTGGGATGGTTTGTAGGTAGAAGTTATAAATATGATTTGCTAGACTGAGCAGGACTGCTAAAATCATAAAACCCTCGTAGCGTTCCCTGTAACGATTAAGCAGGAATGAAATGGCTTGCTTTAATGAAGACATTCTACGAGGGAAATAACACTAAGATAGGTATCTGTCTTCCAAGGATTTCATGTCCCAGTAAACTAACCAAAAAAGTTGCTATAATGAACCTGAGCAAGTGTCTCATAACAAGAATCAATTCTTCGTACAGTTAGAGTGGTGAAGCAGCAGCAGAGAGCACAGTGTGAACTGCAAAAGCCATTAGTGAAGGTAACTAGTTGACTGAAGGTGCTGTAGGAAGCTCTGCACCATATTGCTTTCCAGCTGTAACACCTCCGCTGGGTTCATAGACCCAGAGGAATCCCTTTATAACCTTGCTCTGTGGGTATTCCTGAAGAAAAGGAGGGGCAAAGTCTCTCCAGCCATCTCTTAAAGCACATGCAATCAGCAGAGCCAGCCCCACCACGAGCTGGGGAACTGCATGATGAAGAGTGCATCACAGCTTTGAGCATTCTGCTCTAGAGCATCTTGTTCAGAGTAGATGCACAGTGAAAGTGGCTTGAACTTATTAGCAGCAAAGTTCATGTAAACAGAGGCGTATAACACACTGTAGTGTAGAGGGAAGGGGAACAAAGAAACTGGTTTAATATTGGCCCTTACCTTGACCTCATCCTCCACCTAACACAGATCTTTATACGATGATACAACACCACAAGCAATGGCTCTGCAGCTTCTGGCCAGTCACCCGAGCGCTTATAGAATGAGCCATGTAGCCTGCAATTAAACATGTAGTTGCTTACATACAAGGAATCCTAGGCTATTGCACATTGATGTAAAAATATTCCTTCAGTTTAACCACATGACTTTTAAAAACAGGTTTCTAAGAATGAGCTTTAGAGTACAGAAAGGAAAATAAGACAGCCTTAGATATACTATTCTAATATTAGCATGCTTAAAGTATGTTAAATTCACAGCTCTTCAATATCTGACTTGGCCTTTTGTAGGGCTTGAGCTTCTGTGCTGTTTTCCCTTAAGACATCTTTACATATGCAAAAAAATACTGAAAATCTGTGCAGAAGCTCTGGTGACAAATCCTTTGACACTATGATATGATGAAGGAACAAACCATCTCAATGAATAATTCTGCAGTTTATTAGCATATTGAAGTGTTTTGATTAATTTTACTTAAGTGAATGACAAGGGATCTGTTTTATCATGTACTCTGCTCATTTTACTATTATTTGTCCTATTGAAATCTATCTTTATATTTAATTATGCATAGGCAGCACAATTTCCTAGGACCAGAGGTGTCATGACACTGATGTTAATTAAAAGGCTACAGTAGAAATAGTAGATAATCATGGGACTGAGTTGTGCTTTTTAGCTGTTCAGACTCTAGGAAAATAAGCAGTCCCTTAAGGGGAAAGGATATTTATTTTTCAGACTCCATGATTTGTAAGTGCTTGTGTGCCTTGTTCACATCTGTGATGCAAACATAATGTAGAATAAACCTTAATGACTCAGCATGAGAGTAAGGGAGAAGACAACAATAGTGCTTGTTTCTCCAGCTTACAAGCTCTCCCAAAGCAACACACACAGGCTGGCTGGGCTCACTTCAAGTCATCTCAACATAGGGTTTCTCAAGCGATACCAGATCCTTATGTTTAGCCAGCTGAATCATGTCCTTTGTATTTAGAGAGAGCATTAGGACTTGTATCAAAATCTACTATGTCTGTGTTAGAACCAGAGTGAAAAAAACAGCCTTCATGAAATACAGTATTTGTGCAAGTCGCACTCTTTCCAGGATGCCTCAAATATCAAACCCTGTTTTATAAACACTGCAGAGATCTGAAGCATTAAGTGAGATTGCAGTCCTGTTCCCAAAGGCCGGATTGAAGGAGTGTGATAAGCACAGGTGTGTTCTGACATTTAGGAGACTAATATTACAATGATAAAAAGTTCAGATGTAGGCTCAGTGAGAGACATCTTAGCTTTGTGAAACCATAACAGCATATTGAGGACATTTTTGCTGCAGTTTAATGTGCCCAGTTACCAGCCGTGCAAGTTTTTCCTGCCTGGGAACCAAAGTACCACAACAGCTACTGGAAGGTTTTCACACTATGGCATTTGGAGAAATTAGTTTTCTACAGAGACATGGTGTTAGGATTTATCTCACCTTAGGCATTTCTAGGACAGACATTGCTGCTGGGCTAGTCTAGACTCACCTTGGACTGGTCATTAATAGCAAAAAATGAGCACTTCTACAGCATGAGTCATCTGACCCTGCCTTTGACCTCATGAGAAGATTCATCTCTCTACAATATTCATTCCTCTTCTGACTGCAGGTATTGAATATATATATAAAAAACTAACTGCATGTATTGAATTCACTTTATAGACTTCACAAATGCAGTCAAGTACAGAAAAAAACAAAAAGAAAATGCACCTCAAAGAAATGAATAGGGTAATTTCTTGATAAATGTGACTAATTGTATAAGAAATGTTATTAGCACCCATAACCATATATATAGTCCATCTTCCTCCCATACCAACAGTTGATATTCCAATGTTTCATCGATAATTGCCGTTGACAGAGCTGACGGATGAGCAGATTTTACCTTCTAGGAAGATCAACCTGGAAAACTTTGGTGGCAAGAACTGCCAAGGCCTGAGCCCATGCAGACAATGATGCATAAGTGCTCTGGCTGTGGGGACTTCAGGGAGCCAAGCAAACATCCCATGGTGCCTTATCCTGCTGGATGAGAGGTTTAATACAAAAAGAAACTTTCTCTGAAGGCATTGCTTCCAGAGCAGTGTGGCCATACCTCGAGATGATGGGGCGGTAAAAGAAGCTGGTTTGCTTTGCTGGCTTTGGTGAGTAGTGTTGTAAAAAAATGCAATAAAAAAAAAATCTTTGGGATGGGACAACTTCACCCTCACTGGAATACAGGGTCGTTTTTTTCCTATTAATTAAAACAGAAGAGTTTGCGTTGCAGAGGTGGCCGGGGAGCTTGTGAAGCAGGGCAATGCTTAAGGGAGCAGAGATAGGAAAGTTGGAGTAAGCTTGTGAAACACTACAGGCAGCTGAAGGAAACTTCAGGTTGAATCCTGCACTCCCTCAGAACACTCCAAGCAGCCTCTGGATATTGCTAGATTTAGCAGCATCTCCTTTGGCTAAAGTCAAGTAGACATATGAGAGCTTTCTGTGAGACTGGCTGGCAGTGGTGGGATGGTTTATAAATGTGAGCTGCTACAGGGTAGAAACAGCCTGGGGCTGCAAGGCTGGATGTCCTGAAACCGGACCAGGTGTCCCACAACATGGGGAAGAAGGGAAAGGGAAGAGAAGAAGGAAAGAAAAACTTTGTGCATAGGTAAGTTAAAAGCTTTTAGGGCTTGATATTCTTAACTGTTTTAGACTCAGGGTCCTCCACCTACCTCCAGCCTCAGCCTCTCTCCTTGGGAAAGCACCAAGACACTGACATTTAGGTCATGGTTATAGTGGAGGGGCAGCTTGGGGTTGGTTTTGCTTTGGCTTTCTAGGAAGCATTAAGGTGTACATAGCTAGTGGCTGTGCTGGGGAGCCTGCACAAGGCAGAGGGATTGTGAGGTACTGTCGTATCAAGAGCACGAGGCACATGCCTGGGAACGCAGAGCATAGGGAGAAGGTCTTTGTCCCGATGAATTTTTTTGTGCAGTGAACTACCATGAAGGAGAAGTAAAGGAGGGCAGGACAAGAATGCGTGGTCTGTAAGTGGAGAGTCAGAGCCCAATTAGCAGTTAACTGGGGTGTTAAGGCACACAGCACACCCACAAAGCAGCTTCTAAAACTAGCACAGCTTTTGTTGCCACATTCCTGCTACTTCACTAAAGCAGATTTAGGTGCAGTTTTTGGTAGCTTTGGTATAAAACAAAGCTTCTGCACACATACGAGTGTGAAGCTGTTCTGCCTCAGAACGCCTCCAAATCCCACAACACACCACTATCGGTCCCAGGGGTGTATTACCCATCCCTCATCTGTGCGAGATGCTGCTATCAGGCGTCTGCACAGCTGGATAAAGGAGATAAGTGATAGAGGCCAAAGCCAGAGGGCAAAGGCATTAACCTTAAGTCCAGCCAGACCCCACACATCCCAAAGCCTCAATGCGCACCAATGGGAGAATGAGAGCACCCAGTGCCCTTGCTGGGGGAGCTGCCTGGGTGATATCCAGAGCCCGGGGGTGCTGGTGGCTCTTGACTGGGTGTCCCCAAGCTGCTGGCTGGCAGGTGACTCCTGGCAGCATTTGTAACTGCTACCAAAACCTGGTTTTCAGGAATAAACAGCCCCAAAGGCCACTCCAACAGCCATTGGTTTAGTCCAACTGTATCTAATTGGACCAAAAGCTGGAGCCCCGTTTCCCCTCCCTACACTGGAGGCCAAAGGTTCCTTGGCTCAGAGATGCTCAAGAGCTGGTCAGAAATATCCTCTTGCAGGTCTAACACACAACAGCAGGGCACGGGCCACTCCTGCTGGCTTTTACCCAGGTATTTGCAGAGGTGTAGGGAAGAGAAAGGGGCTTGTGTGGTTCTGGGACCCCCCCACAGATGCATCTCCACCACAAAAACATCCTCACCAGCACCACTCACTCTATTGCTCCTCATTCTTGGTGGCAGAAAAAAAGACATCATGTGGTTTTAGTTTATCCTCTGCTCCAATGGGACATTCCTCAGAGCTGTCTCCAAGCTCAGGTGGGATTTGGGTGTCAGTGCTCAACTAGCAAATGGAGACAGGCAGCTTCAGGCAGAGTCGTGCTGGGTGGCCAGGGCTGAGCAGGGTCCCGTTGCAGGGCAGCACCAGCAACACAATGACCAGAGTATCTCCCTATTCTCTACATGCAGCTCCAACAACATTTACACTCCTGAACGTGTTGGCATTAGTCAGTGAGCTGGAACAGAAGGGAAATATAATCCAAGGACATGCATGACACACACATAAAGATATTCCTATTTATCAATGAAAACAGGAACAAGTGGTGTTTGTCTGTGCTGGATTGGGAGCTGGAAAAGATGCAGGCACCGTCTGCACTGTTGGTGTCAGAAACTCGACAGTAATACAGTTTAGGAAAAAACTGATGTAAGTTTTAGATTTTATTCATTCATACATTATTTACAGCAGTTGCTTTCATATTACAATTCTCTTTCATCTTTTCAGTTTTCACTTATAAAAAATTAACCAAATAAACCTTATATAACCAAATTTATCACAGCAGGTCTGGTTAATTTTCACAGTTACAGCGGCCATCAGGAACAGAACTTAAGTACCTACAAGTCATTCATCCAGAGTACCTTGCCTGGCCCTGCCTGAGGAGACCCTGCTGCCCTCTGAGAGCTGGCTGGCTCCCGGGGCTCTGCTGACGGAAGATGGAGAGACCACACCGTGCTGGGGGATCACCACATAGGTTGGAGCTCAGATGCCTAAAGCACACCAAGGGCCAGCTTGCACACCTCTTAACACGTTCTGCCATGCTATAGGAACTGGTTTGTATCGATACGCCTTGACAAGCTTGGAAAGCTGCAAACAGCTTTCCACAGAGCTGACTGCTGCTTCCCTCCATTGGAAAATTACATTGGTTTATTCTGTTTCTGCTGTTTTTGAGCCCCAGTAGCGCATTAGCAAAGCACACTGGGGTACGAGACTGTGGCAATGAGCATTTACCTTCCTCTGAGTGACTCTTGACTGTTCTTTCCTTGTGTCTGTCTCTCCCACCAGGAGTAGTATTTGCAATAACTCACCCTTAAAACTACAGTAAAAAGCCTGCGCTGCTTAAGAACAACCCAGAGGAATCCTACATGGGCATGCTCCCTGCCAAGGCAAAGGCCGTTCCCAGTGCTCAATCCTGCTCTCCAGGTGCAACAGCAGCATTGATGCTAGTGCGTTCTGAAGGGTATCATCTTTTTTAACTGTCTCCCTGTGCTCCCCCACATGTGCTCATTTGCTTTACAGTGGTAATTATTGCTGTTTTAAAACGTTTGATTTTCTTTGAGGACTTGTAGCCGCTTTCTGTTACAAAGTACAGTACATACTATGCTGAACATAGAAAACGCAAGACTCATTTCACATTGGTCTTGTACAACAGTGAAGAGATGCAGAGTAAGAGGCTGTTTGGGGGAATCCGAGTTTCTGTCTAGGCATAAGTTTGTAAACCATGAACTAAAAAGCTGCTGCCTTAGACAGCAGAAGTTCTGGTAAGCAATTTAGCCCCAGTTTTAGGGTTTTTTTTTTCCTTTTTCAACTGACATTGGACATTTTTCAAATGACCACACATCTGCTTAACACTACCAAAAATATTACTTTTTTCTTTACCACATTTGTCTCAAGAAGACTTTTGCTTTAATAAAATAACACAAGCACACAAACTGCTTAAAGCTAACAGCCCAGCACAATCATAAGTACAATTCACAAAGCAACGGATGCTTTGTTAAACCTAATCATCTTTTAGAAAAGCAAATATACATATTACAAGTCAAAAGGACTAAGCTTTGGAGGAAAATAAATTGAAAACAATGTTAGCCATATGTTCATTACATTTATATAGCTGCTTCTGCATTCAAACATGTTACTCGTAAGTAAATTTACAGTTGTGTTATGTATTTGTTATGCTCTTGGTCTCAATAAGCCCATTTCTACTACCTAGATGTTCAAAGCATTTTCTCTCCCACAGTTGACCATCATGTAATACAAAGAGAGCACTGAATGGCAATTTTAAACAGCGGTCATACTCCCAATATTGACCTAGAGCTTGTTGTTTAAATGATACTGTGTTTTAAACTAAACTATATTGTTCACATCATTATCTTATTTTCAACAAAAGATACTCTAAATGACCATTCAGGTAGCAGGTTTTTGGTGGGAGATAAGCATCTTCTCTGTGCATAGTCTGTTACTGAGGGATACAAGAACATGTATTTTTTTTCCTCAAGATTCCGCGTGGATTTATTTTTAGGGAGAATAAAAAAGAAAAAAGGATACTTTTGCACATTAAAGCTTATTTAACAGTTTGCATCCCTTCATTTTCTTTATATGGTACAGTATATTCCACTGCAAGACTCCAGTTAGTGTGGAATTAAAATTCCTTTATTAAGCTTTAAATAGAGTGCATGCCAGCAGCATTTTACTAGTGCTAATGAAACGCAGGCTCCCAGCACACTGAAAATGAGACGGTTAATTCAGAGGTAACAGGAGCTGGTTCCTGCCCTTGTGTGTTTGGCAATTCGGAAATCCCTGCAGTCAGTCTCTATCCATCCACACCTCAGCCAGCAAATCTGGCAAATTAAAAGGCAGCAGAGCTACATCACGGACGGATACAGTTCTGCAAGCAACAGGTAACAGCAAGGATCATAATAACAAGCTTTTGTAAAACCACAGTTCCCTTTGAAATTCTGACCATGGGACATTCTGTCCTCAACCTCTAGGGCAGGTGTCTATCCTGCTCTCCTGGGCACCAAGGTGCAGTTTGTCACAGCAAGGAAGGTGCCAGAATGCCCCCAGGCACTGAGAACTTTCTGCTCCTGCTGTGGCACCAGGACCCCAACAGGCACACCCAAACCCCAGCAGGCACCTCTGACCCTCAATCCTGCTTCTCCCGCACAGGGACTAGCAAATTCACATGTCAACACGTAAGGTATTGCCCCCATTTCACATGCAGATGAATGTAGGGGGGAAACAACTATCCAGGTCCCAGCCCTGGGGTCATTTCTCCCCCTGCATTCACTGAAGGGCAACACTGAAACAAGATGCAGAGCTGCACTTCGGGATTAAGAGTGTAGGTGCATGCATCCATCCTGCAGGTAGCTGAAGAGGAACGGCTTCTGCCCAGCAATGTGTGACGCTCGATTTTGGGAGGTGTAACTACCCCTGGGGCAAAGCCAACGCTGGTCTGGCTTCTGCGCCCCATGCCACCTGCTCTGCACGCTGCCTGCATCCACCAGCCAACTCCCCAGGGCAGCATCCTCCCAGTCTACTCATAAACTCATCTTGCTTCCAAGAAACGTCTTTTAGAACAAGCCTGCTTCCCTCTTACAGGGTTGACTACACTGCCAGCTATCTCACTCCCTCGCAGCAAGGCTGAAAAGCCTTGAAGTCAAGGTATCTCATGGTTGTAAATCTCTCCTTACTGAGCACGCAGTGCCCCACAGCAGCCCTGTCCCTGCAGAGACAGGAGCAGACACACCACCGAGGTGGAAGCCCAGCTCCTGATGCTCAGCCCTGTGTGCAGGTCCAGCCTGTGACACACTGGTGGAAAGGAAAAGGCTTGCTCAGAAATACTGGCCCCCATACCACATGGCAGCAGCAAGCTAGGGGAAAAGAATGGCTTTCAAGCTCATGGAAGTGCCCCAAACTTTTCTGTGGCAAAGGGCATCTCCCAGCAGAGATGAATGACAGATGCTATTTGTAAACATCTTACAGGTGCCGTTCATAGAGGGATAAACATGGCACGATGTTACAACAAATACCAGTTCAAGGGTTGCAAGTAAGATTAGAAACCACTTTCCTTGTTGCTTTCATTGCTGAACGTTATTGGCCTGGGACTGTTCAGTGGCCAAGCCCACAGGAGGGCTGGGACAGCTCTAAGGCTGTTGACATCAGCCACAGCAATGTTAAGTCTCCCCCACTTTTTGTTTTCTTGTATTTTTAAAAAACAACTTTTTAAGAGGCGCCTCTACATGAACATAACACCCTGACCCTGTGAGATGCCTTCCTCAGTAAGCAAGGGCTCAGCCCCAGCCCCCTCTGAGCAGAGGACATTGAATAGGGATTGGCAGAAAAAGCCACAATGCTAAGCAGAGGCAAAGGGAAAGCACACACCTGGTACAGCTGGGGAGAATTCCTTCACATCTCCAACACACACTCCACCAAAATCTGAAACAGTCTTCCCAGTTATCACATTTACCAACTGAGGTGAAGGCTCAAGAGATGTTCCACTCTTCCCCACATTTCAGCTAAAAGCATCCTTGGAAGGGGAAACCACCAAAATAAATTAGAAACATCCCTTGCCATCTCCTACTGCTGGGAGTCTGTTGGAATTTGACTTGACTACTGGCAGCAGATCCAAAACCCATAACCATCTTACACTGCTCTGCATCACTGAACTGGGAGAGAAACAGTCAGGAGGAGATGCTCAAGCCCAGAAAAAGTGGATGGCAATGGTCATGGTGTGGGGCTGTGCCAACCACAGCTACCTGGTGCAGGAGAAGCAAGAAGCTCCCCGAGGGGAACTGTAAACCCAGTACTGAGGGGCACAAGCTGTGGGATCTTTACTACGTGATGCTGTTCAAGCTGGTGCACCCTGAAAGAAGCACAGTGGATAAATGGATCCACCCAAAGCAGTTCAGCCTCAACACATCATCCTAGGACCCACAGCATGGCCTGCTAGCACACTGACCTAGACAGCGAGGGCAAGGAAGGCTGCCACGTGGGCTCAGCCCAGCACAGAGCTCAGGACTTGCAGAGAGCAGCAGGAAGAGGCTTTCTAGCTCCGGAGCTCAGCCTAAGCCATCACATTCAGGCAAACCTCCCATGAATGCAAATGAAACAACAGTACCACTTGGTGATTTTAAGCCCAACCTTGTCTAGTCCTGTTCAGAGAAGCTCTGGGTGAGAAAGCAGCAGCAACGCTGGAGGTCCTGTGCCCCTGTCGGGCTGCTGCTGCCAGGGAAGCAGCCCTGGCAGCCACATGGGCTTCCCAATGGAAATGAAGGCTTGGATCAGCAGCATTTCACCTGCCAGCCCTCTCCATCTTCCAAAGAAAGCAAAACCCAGCCTATCTGGCAGCCAGCCCTTTCCTTCAGAAATGAGCTGTCCTGGCTGGAGAGCTGGGATCAACCAGCTGGATTTTTTCCAAAGAGCCTGGTCACAAAGCAACTGGCAGAAGCCTTAAGGGAAGAAATTTGCTCAGCAGCTACCAGCCAAGTGGCAACGACTCAATCCTTATCAGTGCATCTCCAGAAGCTGGTGTGCCCAGCGAGGGATGCAGACAGAAGCTGCCCCCTTCCAAAGCACCTCCCAGGCAACTCAACAGGTATTACGATCAGATACTATAATCATCAGTTAAGGTTTACACGTTTTTAAGGAAAATACTGGTAACCTGATGGTACTTCTGCATCTGTGGGATCTGGTGGGATTTATTCCAGGTTTGGTTTTTCTGATAGGACATGGAGTTTTATTACAAAGGCACAGGTATCAAATAAAACCAGCAACATTCTTTTAATTAAATACCCCAATAAAAAAATTAACACTCAATTTAGGCTTTAGGTATTCCTCCCTTAATAAGAGACTAGGTGTTTTTTCTTTTTTTTTTTTTGTTCCCTCTGGAAAGGTTTTAGTGCAGTGATTATATAGCAACAGAAAAATAAACCTAAAAAGGCACGAACTGTTTTGTGGTTTTTTTTCTTTCAACTTTTGCTAACACTTTATATTTGTCTATTTTACTTCGGTTAATAAATCACTGAATGCAGCAAGAAAATATTCTGCCAATTTCTGTACACTATACAAAAACCCCGACCAACGTTACATTTTTTCAGCTTCAGGAGAAATGTACAGCATAGAAACTTCTAAAAATATAGTGCCCCATACAGAAATTTTGTTAGTTAAACTCACGGTCTCTTGCTACAGTGCCCTTCACCATCCTCATCTCCCCCCTTATTGCTGGCACACACACTGGGACTCTGCCCCTACGGCTCCTCCATCCCCAGCATCTGTGCCTGGTTCAGGGCTCCAGGTGGGATAGGGCGAGCCCCCTCCCCACCGAGCTCATTCAGCATTCCCAGCCCTGTCTCAGTGCTGGGAAAGCTTTTGGGTGGAGAGGAAAAGGCAGCTCTCGGTACGAGCGAGAGGCAAGCAGCATCCCATGCATGGGTACACACCGCCTGCTCCTCTATTCGCCCCACGGCTCCTCTCCATGCACCCCATGCCACCTCCTCTCCCGTGATGCTTCCGTTGTGTTTGCAAGTGCAAGCGTGGTTAACACATGCTCTACTCTTTCACCAAGTTCATCGTGATAGGTGTTGCTTCCCCCTCCCCCCTATGCATACTTCATAAAATAGTAACTTTTCCCCCTAGGAGCTAAATTAAAGGTATTTTCCCTTTAAATGTATTAACAGAGCTGAACCCCTCCACCTGCCCCAAATTAAGTGCAACCAGAAATGGTTTTCTTAATACTTCTGATACCACATTTTAAAAATTAAAAGCTACCGATCTTTTCCCCCCCACCCTGAAGACATAATTCATGCAAAGTTGCTATTTGTTTAAATAAGTTATAAAAGTTGATATCTCAGGCTAGAAGAAGCTGTAGTCTTGGTTAATCTTTAGTTGGCAGGCACTGTACATACATACCAGGTACAGACACATGCCGAATCTGCTTTGCATTGCTTTTTGCATTGTACAATTCACAAATGTGACATCATTAAAGCAGTTAATACCTTGGATGGAAGGCTGCAGTGAGGCCATCTACATTTATCAAACAAGCAGCTGGTTAAGATAATACGTATGCTCCCCTCCAGTACTGGCACCCCCCAAAATGCTACTGTGTGTCACACGTTGCTTTTCTGAAGTGGTTAGAGTTGGTGCACACATTAATGTGCAAATGTGTTGCCATAGGAACTGCAGCCTCCATCACGCCTCAATGACACCATTCAGCAAAAGCCAAAACCAAAAATAATAACAACAATAACAGAAAAAAACCCCTTAAGAATAAAATAAAAACAAACAAACAAAAAAAACAAACCCCAATAGGCAGCAAAGAGGAAGTCCAACGCACATGCGGAGTCTGGCCCAGGACTGCAGGTTACGCGTGGCTACAGAACAGCGCAGGAGATATTTAGGTTTGATCTTAACTTCACACTATGGTACAATGGGGCTCAGAGTTCAGCCGGTCCGAGTCTGTGCTGGCTTAGGAAGGAGGAGGGGAATGGAGCGGAGTCGTGGTTACCGGATGCACCAAGGGTCTCTTAGATATTTGGCAGAATGAGGCACATCCAAGAAAAGTGCAACACCAGTGCCGTGGTGGCAGTGCGATGTGTTTGAGTGCGTGCACGCGCTTTCCTCTTCATGCATTGTAGCAAGCGGGTTGGGGCAGGGTTTTTTTGCCCCCTACCTTTTTTCTTTGAAAACTATTAACCAGTAAATAACGGTAAGACGAATGCATATTCTACTTACTGGTGCATGTAATACTGAAAAACTGCATTCAAGTAATATTTCTGCACTATTATGAATGCGTCGCTATGTTATCTTACATTTGGAAAAGGAGAAGACTATGTACACCAGAGCAGTGGTACAATTTTGCAGTTACAAGTTTCTGTGCTTTACGGAGGTACCTGGGAAGGAGAGGCTGCTGGTCCGCTCTGCTCTGCCCCACCAGTCGCAGGAATCCCAGCGCCACCACCTACAGCATGCGAGGAAGGAGCGCTGCTTGGCTAGACGACTGAGCTGCACGAAGCAAACCAGAAGATGACATGAGGGAATGAAAACCCAAACCAAAATTGGCAAATCAACAGTGGTGAGGAATAGAAGGGCTACTGATTATTTTTGAAGGAGGAGGAAGAGGAAAAAATATATTTTTTTATTTGTTTGGTTGGGATTTTTTATTCTTCCCGCAGCTGCAGGCGGTAGCGGTGGTAGCGGACCTGGAAAAACATTCTCTCCAGTAAGGAACGTGTCATCCCTGGCAGGGCATAATGTTCAACAACACCCACGTGCTTGAACCCCAAGGACTCGTAGAGCTTGTGAGCTGCCATCTTCACGGCCGTGGTTCCCAGCACGACGGATGAGTAGTTGTTGAGCATAGCAAACTCCAGCACTTTGCGACCCAGGGCCTTGGCGATCCCTTTGCCGCGGTAGTTGGAGTCAACAGACATGCGCAGCAGCTCCACCGTGTTGTCCTCCTCGTTGCCCCGTGCTGCCACAATCCCCACCACGTTGCCATCCAGGACAGCGACCCAGAAGCAGGAGCCTGCAGGAGATAGAGCAGCACATGTAGCTGGCCAGACGCCTTAAGTGGGGTGACACAGGCAAGGCTCTCCCTTATGAACATGATCATGGGAGCTGGTCCTGGGGTTGAATATCACCCCTCTGTCACACATGGGCACTCAGGACCTCCATGATTAAGGACCAAAGTTTCTTTCAGAATCATAGAAAGAATCATAGAATAGTTTGGGCTGGAAGGGGCCTTAAAGCCCATCTAGTTCCAACCCCCTTGCAATCAGCAGGGAGATCTCACTAGATCAGGCTGCCCAAGGCCCATCCAACCTGGCCTGAACACCTCCAGGGATGGGGCAGCCACAACTTCCCTGGGCAACCTGTGCCAGGGCCTCACCACACTCATAGTGAAAAAATTCCTCCTTATGCCCAGTTTAAATTTGCCCCTCTCCAGTTTATACCCATTGCTGCAGTCCTATCACTACAAGCCTTTGTAAACACTCCCTCCCAACTTTCTTGTAGCCTGCTCAGGTACTGGAAGGTCACTATAAGATCTCCTCAGATCCTCCTCTTCTCTAGGCTGAAGAAGCCAAACTCTCTTAGTCTGTCCTCATATAGGAGGTGCTTCAGCCCTCTGATCATCTTAGTAGCCTCCTCTGGACCCATTCCAACAGTTCCATCTCCTTATGTTGAAGATTCCAGAACTGAACATGATACTCCAGATGAGGTCTCTTTTCCCAAACATTGTGAAGGTAATGTTGTTTTCCAGAGGAAAATGGATCGGCAAGTCACTACAAACCAAAATGTGACATTTCTAGGGACCAAGTGTTATAAAGTGCATTTGGCCACCATCACAGATGGATAACGATCCTCTGACAGGTAACTTCTGCCCTAAATAGTCATGCTCTCCTGTCCTACCACTAACGTCATTACAGTGAGTCCTGGATCCCACCCAGCCTGTCCTTGTCTGCATGTTGCAACCCACCCTGAGACTCAGCAGTGGCACAGGCAGCCCTTTGCTGCCAAATCCTGCCTCTGCCAGGAGCTGCACTTTGCAGAGTTTCTCTCCTCTAGGTGAAGAGCTTGCCTGGAATGACCAGGCTCATCAGCCCAGATCCATTGCTCTGGGCAAACCTATGGTCTCCAAAGTATGCAGAACCAGCTGTACAGAGTCAGGGAGTCCACAGAAGAGAAGCATAAGGTGGTGCAGAAAGGACCCCTGGTGACTGGGAAGCACAGGATCTGATACTGATGCCCATGAAGGGAGGGAAAAAGCTAGGAAACTTATGTGTGCCAGGGGTCGGACACCCAACCATGGGACTCATAAGGACGTTGGGTGTGGGGTGCAATGCAAAAGCCACCCTGATGGCTCAGGGCTCCCAGGGAAGGAGGCAATGCTACCCAAGCACCGGTGCAGCTATTTTCTCCTCCTCAAATCTCAGCACCTTCCCACCACTGCAAGCAGCATGCAAGGAGCACGGAAAACACTCTGGAAGAGAGATGCCATGGGAAGGGCAATCCCCTGCAGAGAAGTTTCTGCAAGTCCCCATAAGCACAGAAACATCATACCTCTTCCTCAAGGAAACTCTGCCCTCAAGCCAGCACCCAAAGCTTGTTTGCAACCATAACCACAGCCTTGCCAGATGAATACGGCTGGTTGCTGCCCCCTGAGGGAAGCTGAAGAGCCCCAATGACTGCTTCAGGCACACAGGGACAGCAGAGGACCTGGCCTACCTTCACCATCCACCTGCCACCAGCCTCTTCTCCCACTCACAAAGCTTGGCTCATTTCTGACCTCTGCTATGCACATCTGAATACATGAGCACATCCTCATCTTGTGGACTTGGGTGCAGCACTTGCCCAAGTTTGAAGTAGTAAGTCCAAACTGGGCAGCAAGATAAGAAACTAGGATTACAAAACCTGTCAAAGCACAAATAGGGGAAAATGCCATACACACATACACTGATGCTGCCGTCAAAAGATCATCTAATCAGAGCCCAGCAGCCTGAAGGGCACCCAGCAGGCTTAGGATGAGCACCCCAGGGTGCCAAGCACTCCAATCACAGTTCCAGTTATGAAACTCAAAGAAACCTGAAGCTCTCTGGTGAGAGGTAGCAATATCATCCCATCCCACTGCTTGGACTAGTCAAACATTAAAGCCAATGAAATAAGAAACTGCTGTAACTCTGGAACATTACAGCATCGTTTGGCCCCACCAGCAAGTGGACTTAATTTTCAAGCAACAAATTTATTGTGTCTTAACTAAGGATCATCACAGAAAATCCTGGTGAAGGAGAAGTGTCTTCAGTTGAACTGAATAGACCACTGTTGTCAGCACAGGGCAACTGGACTCTTAGCTTGGGTATTGCTTAATTAGCACCCAAGAAAGGCACTATTCAATTCCACGAGCTAATGAGAGGCACTGACAGGCCTCTTGCCAAGAAGGAAAGCACCAATTTTCAGTGCTCGGGAAGAACATGGCTTCACCCAGAGGAAGAGGACCACAGCACAAGAGAAACCCCTGGCATACTGTGACGCACTGCAGGCAGTGCCTACCTCCCCCCCGACTGCAGAAGAAAACCTGACCTGGGTAGCAGCTCCATCATTACAATCAACCCTGTCAACTGCCCCAACCCAAATGTATGACACATCTCCTTAAGGACCAGTGTTAAACAGCATTAAACAGCTTGGATGGGTGCTCAGGAATGCACAGCACTACTACCCCTATAAAACAGGGAAAGAATAAGGCAATTCTGAGCCCTTTATTACTGGAGGAAAGCAAAGCAGAGAACATCAGGTCCCTGACTACTGCCTGTGGGACAAATGTACCCTGCAAACACAGCAAAGATATCAGAAATAGATGGCCAAAGTCGTCTGTGATCCCCTGCAGCACAGCTCCGCTGTGGTGGAAAAGGCAGGTTCAAGCAAAGCACACAGAACCAGCCCAGGTTCAAACCAGCACTCTGATGCTGCACCTTCAGAAGGATGCGCAGCTCCAGTGATGCTCACTCTTCTTCCCACTGCGAGCAAGCCATTACACTGTCATTATCTAGGTCAACAGCTAATTTTTAAAACACTGGGACCCATCTTGACCTATTTATCATAAGCAGTTAGAACACCTCTCCTCTGCCACCACAATGACAGTGCTGCTTGTTCCTCTGCGTTCATCTGGATCTCAAAGTGTAATTTATTCAGACACAACCCCAGATGAAGACCTACAAGCACTGGAACCCAGCAGTCGCTTTCCCTCCGAATACAAATTGCAGGGCTGCGAGATCTTACTGCTCTCAGCTCTGCAGTCTTGTTTTCAAACCACTTGTCACACAGCAGCTGTGCCAAATGCAGCACCCTCCGCCCATCCCTTGTGTCTCTGGCTGCACGGCAAGCACACCACAAGATTGGGGCCACAATGATCCTCACCACTACACACACAGCCACCAATTTCAGCTCCTGTGCCAGAGCCCAAAAAAGGGTCGATGTCCCCTATGTTCAGGAAGCAGAGGTGGGATGCTCCCCCAGGGACACACTGTGGTGCTCCCAGTACCTGCCTTGTCCTAAGCCAGTGCCAAAAGCACTAAAGCAACCAGTAAACTGTGCCTACCAAGCCACAGTCACCACATCCCCATCATCCAGCCTTGCATGTGGCAACTCCTCCTGGAGCTATCAGGTATTGACCTAGGTTTCTCTCGGCTGAAGGTTATGTGATTGCTCCCCACCTTTACTCCTCTTTATCCCTTCTTAGCAAGCATCTCTCTTGTGCGTTTGCCAGTCCAGAGAGGCTGCCAAAGCTCAACCAGCAACACTTCCCACCTTTGTAAAACAGCACATTTACAGTATTTTTAGGCCTTGTGGCTATTTAAACCCAAATCTGGACATTCCCACCATGGCAGATCCTACACACCCCCAGCCCAACTCCCACCACCCTCCAGGATGGAGGCTGCACCCTCACACCCATCCATTCTAGCAGGGACCGGTCGCGTTGCAAGCATCATGACAGCAAACTCATGCTCCTTGTTAGTTTTTACTTACAACTTTAAATCTTAATTATAATGTTCTTGAGTTCAGCGTGAAAAGAAATAGTATCTGGCACATCTCCCAGCGCGTGTTGTGCACACAACACTTGTAATTAGCAGCAGATAGGACACATCTGCTCAAACAACACAAGTTGTATTCAGCTCTCATTTACACCAGCACCATCAATCCCCAAGACTTCTACTTTGCTGCCCACCCTGGGTTTGCTCCTTCTCTCAGTCTTGCCAGTGGCCAGGTCCTTCAGCTTCCTAAAGACTTGTTTTCCAAGCCAAGGAGCAGTTTTCACCCATGGGGTTGTCAAATCCCTCCTCCAGGGAGCAGCATCCCATTCGGATGGAGATTTACTACTGAAAATTGTTTTGTCCCACCACATGTGGTTGGCCTTGGGCTAAGGAGGGCTTTGTCCTCTGGGCAAAGTCTCTGGTTTCAGAGCCAGAACCCTGAAGGTCTTTCTGTTTGCTTTTTACCTAAATTCAATACACTTTGAGCAATCCTAGCCAGCTGTGGCTCCTCACTGTATCCATCTGCTTTTCCAGCAGCACTTACTCCTGAGAAGGATAGAAACACCCTGAGAAGCCCACTCCACTCAAATACCCCCTAGGGAAGGGATGAGTCTTTTTCCATCTTTTTTGGACCAAAGGGGTTGACTCAGAGCCTGCCTTATTTTTGCACACTTTCATACCTAGGATGAAATATAATTAACTTCATCTTACCTGCCAGTAATGAGCAACAGCCTTGTTGTTCACAGTGCTATTAATAGCAGGAGCTGACGTTTTACTCTCTCACACCACTATCTGGAAATAATCACTGCTGCAAAGATAAACACAAACCCTGATGGCTACAACTCTCCCTGCCCTTCAGATACTCATCTCATGGCAACATCTCGTCTTTGCCTTCACTCTGATCTGCCTCCATCTTGTGGAGTCCTTCTGTCACTCACCACTACCAGCATTCAAAGCCCTTCCAACCTGCCCTAAGTTTTTCTCTTGGTTTTTGATTCTGCAAGATAAGGCACTCCAAGGTCTGTTCTTCATGGACGTCTTGCATTTAATTCCAGTTCCCTGTGAACACCCCTCTGGAGTACTGGAGGTGCCTACTGGAGGCATCAGCAGTTTCCAGCCAAACACCAGCCTCTTTGCAGGAACTCACAGGTATAAGCTGTAATAAAGGAAGACATTTTTTATGATGATGGGGGCAAGACATTGGAGCAGGTTGTCCAGAGAAGCTGTGGATGCCCCATCCCTGGAAGTGTTCAAGGTCAGGTTGGACAGGGTTTTTTGCAACTTGATCTACTGAAAGATGTTCCTGCCCGTGGCAGGAGAGTTGGACTAGATGTTCTTTAAAGGTCTCTTCCAAGCCAAACCTTTCTATGAAAACATCAACTTGGGAGGCATTTGTCTATAACAAAGTTTAAAAACAGCTGTAACATGTAACACGGAAGATGAGCTGAGGTTGTTCATGCTTCACAGACTGGGTGAAGTTATCCTAGTTTCTCCAGCACCTCTGTTAGCCTGGGAGCCCAGGTCAGCAGTGGATGGATTTTGAGACAAGAAAGCTGAGCTCTAAAGACTAACACCTTTCCCTGGAAAAGATCCACCAAAGTTACCTCCATACCTTATCATGCCATGAGGATTCTGCTGTGTTTCTGTCTGTAAGTCACAGGACAAAACTCAAGAGGATGTGTACGTTGGTGCCAGTTTCACGTGAGGGAGGTTGCTTTGCTTGTAAACAGGAGTGTCAAGGAACAATGTCACGGTGGGATAAGCAAGACCTACAAGATGCATCGTACGACAAAGCAAAGCCAGAGCTCCCATATCTATTGCCTTCTTGAAATCAAATACCTGACACAGCAAGATGCAAGTGGTTCCAGCTTATCTTTCTATCCTCATCCACGTTATTTCTGTGTCTCAGCAACATCTTTCCATACTCTGGGCAACAAACTAGACCAACTTATCAGCGAGTAACTCAAAACACGTAGTTATCTACTAACCCAGACTTCCCCACTGCAAAGCCTCCTGCTCCCACAGGACCACCATGTAAAATGTATTTTGCCTACTGGACACAGAAAGAGCTGCTGTAAAAGTGAAATTAATAAAAGAAGCACACAGAATAACCCAACAGGGTCAGACGTGGTTCCTCAGGCACCTCAAAGCACACACAATGGTGGAGTCTTTTTGCTTGAAATTGAAAGATGATTCCCAGCTTTTGAGGACCAAGAGAGCATTCTTCTAATCCACCCATCTCCTGCAGGGCAGGCTGCTATCAGGCTCCACACACCACTGCCGGCTTGCTGGCCCCATGGCCCAAGGATTTCTCTGGAGTGGTGGCATCACGCTGGTCGCTCATGTGCCATGCAAAGCACTCACCACTCCAGCCCAAGGAGGATATGCCATGTGATCCCCTGGGTGTGTTTGCAAGCCTCCTCTCCTGCTCTCCACCACCACCAGGAGCTGCACAGCTCTCCCTCGTGCAGCCAACAACAACGGTAGGTTAAAATTAATTTGGTTTTGCTGCAAATTCTTCTTCACCTCTTTGGCAAATAAAAGGCCAGTGGGTGGATGGGTGGAAACACTGGAGCCAAAAGCAATAGCAGAGAGCACTGTTAGAAGAGAGGGGGAAAATGAAACATCAGCCTTCTCCACCAGCATGAGTCCTATGTGATTGAACACAGCAGATTCCCACAGCTTTCCCTACATCCCTTAGCACTTGAGGACCGCTGCCCCCAAAATCAGAATTTAACAGTGTGCATTGCTCAAACAAAGCAAAGCTCTGCCTGTCAGGTACTTTTAAAATCCATTGTTTTTCCAGTAAATTCTACTATTCCCACAGAAGCAAGCAAAACTGTCACCCCAAAACATCCTGAACTCACGCTTGCATTCTCCCCTGTGCTGGTACACATGCACCAAGGGATTCAACACTGAGCAAGATAAAACCCATTCCTGCTATCCACAGGTCTGGACAGAACATCTCCTGTGACCACCAATGCTGGTGTTAATTTTCCCTGGGCGGCACTGCGCTCCTGCAGGAAGGTGTTTTCCTTGGAAGCTGAGCACAAGGCACATCTGAAAACCTTGCTTCAGAGGCAGGTCAGTCTTTTCCTTCTTTCTGCTTTGGCGTGATGCAAACGTGAGCAGTTCCCCTCCTGGCTCAAAGCTGTCCCTGGACAACTTCTGAGCATCAGCCAGACAAAGGGACCAGTGGAGCTGCTCAAAGCTACCACCACTGCTGATGAGAACTCATCGGGCAAATGCCAGCTCCCCTGCGTGCTCAAACTAGAGACAGGAAAGCATCTGAGGACTGGTCACCAGAAAAGGAAGTTGACATCATGGGGAAAACTGGTCAAATTAAAAATCGGGACCTTGCATCCCTGGCAGCGATGTGACATGTAAATGCAAGGTCTGGGAGCAGAAGGAAGCTGTCCACAGGCTTAGTATATGCCTTCAGGGCTTTGGTAGGAGGAGCAGCACCCTGCACATGGGCAAACCTCCTTCCCCATCCTAGATCTTCCCCCAGGGTGCTAGGAAGAGGCAAAGGGGAGAACCCAAAACCCCAAACATATAAAACCAAAAAATCATTCCTGTGCTTCCCAGAGGAGATGACTTGTGATTGCCTATGTCCCCTGCTTTTAATATACTTGCATAAAAACTTGCCAAAAATGACAGGCTTGCTAATCACAGGGATCCGAATGCCCTCAAACTCCCTGCTGCAACCCGCTTACATACTGCAGCACAGCCCAGTGCAACACCACTGCATGGAAGTTCTTTGACAGAGGAAATGCAACACCCTGTTGCACCACAAAGCTTTAAATACTTGCCCTTGGAGTCACTTGCTCATCCTCCTGTACTATCTTTTGGTGCAATTTTGGCCAGAGCAGCAACCTTCTTGGCCAAGCAGGGTTGGTCTGAGCAAGGCATTACAGAGGGAGCTGGGGGTGTCTTGCATTGGACAACGCTGTGCAATTATTACTTGTTTATAGATAATAGAGTGAAAAAAACCCGAAGTTCAGTGTCTTGCCTCTCCTCCTACCAGTGCTATTTATACACATTGCTCTAAGCAGCCATGTGGCAGCAAGTGGACAGAGTCTGCAGCCCAGAGGTGGCTTTGCCGCAGACGGGTGTTGCTGATGCCATTTAAATCACTGCCCTCTCATCCTGTCTGTGATTTGAAAAGGGAGCAGCAGAGGAGCTCAGCACTGGAGGCAACTCTCCCTCCTCCTTCGTCTCCATCATCGGTGAAACGCAGGGCAGAGCAGCCAAGTTACATCAATGTCAAGGGAACAAGGAAGCCCTTCTGCGAGAGCACGGCTGCCAGGACACGAGTACTGCCGGCAGGAGGAGTTTGGGGCACAGACAGGGCACATCAGCTGCTGTCTGGCTGCACACGCAGGCAGTTGGGGTGCAGGGATTAATCAAGGACATGCAACCTGCTACAGGCAGTGACTGCTCAGCTAGTCTGGTCAGGGAGGGATTATTTCTGTGTTTTCATGGTACGTGCTCCCCCCTTACTTCCATTCCTCCTGTGTCTTGAGTTTCTTTCCCTTCTACCCTTCTAGCCCTGCTTGGCTTCAAGCAGGGCTGCCTAGCAGTTCCAACATCTTCTGCTAATAAGTCCACACTTCAGTTAAAAGGCATTCCTGGAGGGCTCCTACAAAATAATGGCATTTCAGAGTAGTTTATGGCCATGGAAACCAGGTGAGACATGAAAGGCCCTAACTCCAACACTCATGAACTTCCCTCTACATCAGAAAATGATTCCTTCCCAGGCACTGGGGAGCAAAATTTGTCACAGATGCAAAAGATTTATTCATGCATGAAATTAGAAATGCTGTAGAACCCCTGCCCTCCCATAAATAACTCCACATAATCTGCCACTGAAGGATTCATCACTCTGTTATAAATAATACCCTGCTGGAAGGGCAGTGCATCTATATGCCGAGGGTGAGTGACATCCCTTGATTCATGGGGCACCTGGTCAGCAGGCAATGAGATCACCTACACAGCACGAAGAGAAATGAATTATTTTACCCCAGGCAACCAGCTCTGCTACTTTTCCATCTGCCTTCTTTTCCACCCTTGCTACCTTTCACAGAATCACAGAACGCTTGGGCTGGAAAGGATCTTAAAGCCCACCCAGTTCCAACCCCTGCCATGGGCAGGGACACCTCCTACTAGACCAGGCTGCTCAAGGCCCCAGCCAACATAGTCTTGGACACCTGCAGGGACAAAAGCATTCACAACTTCCCTAGGAAGCCTGTTCCAACCTTTGTCGTTGTTGCTATCAAGAACTGAAGCTACTTGCAACCATCTCTAAGCTCAGACAAAGCCTCCAGAGCTGTAATCGGCAGAGTGGGATGATGCTGATGTCCCACACCCGATCTGCAACATGGCCACAGTGCAGTTCCACATGTTTGGTGCCAGAAACACCATGACCATGACCTGCAACAGCAGTAGGTCTCAAAAACTGCCCCAGGAGACAGGAATTTAGAGCTGGCCTCTGCAGCTGATAAACCAGAGCATAAAATATGACAGAGGAGGGTGATGAAGTTTTGGACTGCAGGCAACAGCTGGCCTAAACATCTGTGCAAACCCAAAAGCGCATTTGGATTCAGACTAGTATATGCCATAATGCGCCACCACTGATAAACCAGAAGCTACTCAGGACATGCTACTCAAGTCATGAGCCTCCTGGATAATTTTGCTGCAGGTCAGCTTTACTTTCATCTGGGGATGGAATGGTTGGTGAGGTAACAGTTTAGAACAACAGCATAAGAACTACCTTTCATCAGTGTCTACCCCAAGCTTCCTAATAGAGCTGATCCATACTCATGAGCACCCAGATACTTTATCACAGGTATTCTGTTTTGGGGGTGTGTGTGAAAGCCCCTGGAAAATCTCCAGGACATTAACAGCTAGCTATAGTTTACTTCCACCATAGTATTTTGACTGCAGAAGACTTCAGATAGTGGCCACATTTTGTCTCCTGCTGTCACTGCTGAGGATGTGACCCAGCAGGTATTTCTAATCTTCTTAAAACCTTTGTTTTAAACTTCACCCTGTTCCTCTGAAACACCTATGTGACAGTTCCTACCTATGCAACTTACTCCTCTAAAGCTTCAGGACACAGCCTCAACATTCAGATCAACATAAGCTGGTAGTGGCCATATGCCTTGTCAGTAGTTCCAAGGGTCGAGTTTTCAAACTAGCTTCAGTTCCATGGGGCTCAGAACATCACCATGCATGACAGCAGCCAGGGAAGCTCAGCAGAGCCCTGGGAAGCACTTGGAACATCTCAAGAACAAGCTTTTTACAACAAAGCTAGAAATACAGGCAGGCTATGCCATAGACCAAGTAAAGACAGCACTTCCACCACATATCAGAGGGTACTATATTAAGAAGTGCAAGAGCAGGACTCTAAAAATCTTATATCTGGCTCTTTTTACTGGCAGTGATGCACCTAGCAAAGCAAAGAATAAAGCCAACACATAAGAGCCGTTCAAGAAAAAGCTGCAGAAGCAGTTATGTGGGATTAGAAGTTCTGCAGTTATAAGGGTGGATTTAGCCTGGGCCATTGCTTTCCTCTCCGCTGTTGAAAAGGAGGACGTGCTACAGAGAAAGGAGAGACAAAGCCACCGATGCAACAATCGCAGTCTACCTGCTGGGTCATCAAGAGAAAGCACAGTTTGAGAAACCAGGCATTATCTGTGGTTTTTTGCATGTGAACAATTGTTATCGATAAGCAAAGAATTAAATAGCTTAAAGGAGTGGATAAAGACTAGAATACGCGATTTTGGCCCAGCATTGTCCTCAGGGTTAACTGGATGATGAGTCCCAGCTCAATGAAGCTGGCTCAGCAGAACAGACTGGTCTGCACAAACAGACAAAGCCAGAAAAAAGTATTTGAAGTACTTTCAGAGTAGATGTTCCCTATGCATCCAAAATCCATGCTAAGCCCATCAACTGCAGAGTCAGACCTTAAGTAAATCAATGCTTTAGAATTTAGACTGGTTTTCAGTTAGAAATTTAAGGGAAAAAATAAATCAAACCTTTCTGCTAGCTTTGCTAGCCTGTATCTTCATAGAAAATGCTCAAAAGACTGACACAACAACTAGCTTCTTGCTAAATTAGTTTACAATATAAAATATATTGCTGATTGTGTTTTAAGGCAGTGCCTTAAGAGGCCATTGCTAAGGCTCAGTCATCTTCTACATCAAATTTTCACTATATGGCTTCACTGCTTTTAGGAAGGTAGCAAACAAATCACAGCACTTTCTACTTCTGAATACAGAAAAAAATAGAAAACATACAATTATTGGATGTTCTAGAATGCATTACTTGCTGGTTGACTTTTTCATATGTATTGTTGGAAAAAGTGAACCATAATCATGAAATGACTTAGTTTTAGTTTAGCAGTTGGCCTAGCCAGAAAACATATGGGGCAAAAAGGATGGAATCCATCATATTTTCACTATCAATCATTACTCCTCTGGTCTAAATTTAGCCAACACTCCCTTTAGGTCAACAGAAGTGCCTGTGTCTACATAGGTATTGTACCAAATGCTCCAAAGCAAAGAGAAAAACTAACACTGCATTTACTTAAGGTTAAATGATAAATGCAATTCTGAGCTCTACAAGGACTTCCAAGGAGTTTTATGTTGCTCTAACCGAGGTCAATCTTTAAGGTAAGTCACCCTCTGGGAGAGCCCCTCTCCTGCAAATGACCACAGCAAAAGCCTACTAGGGACTCAAAATATTTGCATATTTAAAACGTGACATACAAAAAAACCCCAACCAAAATACACCCCAAACCAGGACTACATCGCTTATACTACTTTTATCAAGGATGGCAGATCTGGAAACAGTTCACCCCAGACAGGTAATCAACTGAATTTTACTTCATATAACGCTAATGCACAGGATAAGGCTTCTGAAGCACTGGTGCTGATACTGACTGGTTCTGTGAACACATCCAACTATGTCTGTAAGGCAGAGAAGTGATAGAAATGGGCAATGGCATAAATGTTCAACTGAAAGTCATACAAAACAAAGAATCGTTATGCTTGGAAGGGATCTCAAAGACCACCTAGTTCCAAGCTCCCTGCAATGGTCAGGGACATCCCACTAGATCAGGTTACCCAAGTCCCCATCCAACATTGCCTTAAACACCTCCAGGGATGGGGCATCCACAGCTTCCCTAGGCAACCTGTGCCAGTGTCTCAACATGGGGTGTGTCCCTTCCCCTGCCCGTAGCACACTCCTGCTGCCCTCAAAAGCCTCTGAAAGACTTCACTACCACAGCAGCCAAGGAGCAGTAACGACAAATAGCAATTTGCAGTATTTATGGCACAGAAATGCTGACCAGAAAAGACTTGGACCCCAAGGCAGCTCCTCCAATTCCCTTCCTGGTGCACTGACAGGCATTGACAGACAGGGACTGCATTTCAATAATGCTGCCTAGCAGAGAGATGCCACCACCAGACTCTCCAAGAACTAACAATAAATACAACTCCACTCCACGCAGTTTTTTTTTCCTGCAGCTGCCTTGAGTTTCACAAGAATCCTACCTTGTCGCTAACACAATGAATCAAACCTCCATGACCTCTAACTTTCCATTGTATTAATATTCTACAGGAGTGAAACAGCAAGTCATAAGGAATTGTATTTTCTCTGAAACCACAGTGAAGAATCCATTATTCAATGTAGAGGAAGATGGGGGAGAGAAGAAAAACGTTCAGGGCACCAATACGGTACTGGCAGAAGTCAGTGGGTACATGGCTTGATCTCCATGAGCCTATTTCAAGCAGTAAGTATTTCTTCCTACATCTAGCACATTAGCTCCATATGGTGCTGCACACATTTCCCTCCCAGCTCCGGCACCCAACAAGAATGCCAAATATAATCAACTGGGACCAACCCGTGTCACCATATTACACTGTGTGTACAGTCACCATCCACCACACTGAGATGAGCCCTCAAAATCCATTGCAACAGACCAGGAAGAGCTCAAGAGGCAAGGAGTGAGGGTGACACTGATGCACCTTTGTCATCGCCAGGTACTAGCCAAGGGCACTTCTTTGAGTGCTTTTCATCAGGGCCAATCCTGTCCAACTTGTCCATATGAACTCCCCAACCAATGGGTCAAACCTTCTGCCCTAATCTCTGGGTAAGCAGTAAATATACGGGATAAACAGTAGTAAATAACAGGGGAACTGAAATTATAAAGCTGGTAAGGAGAAACAGGTTTTGGTCAACAAACCAAGTCCACAGCCTTTCCTCCCTGCTGCCATCAAGGCAGCGCATGTCTCGCAAGATGCTCACACAAGCATAGAAGGTGATGGAAAAAAACAATTTCCATCTGCAGCATACCAAAACCCATGAAGAAGTGTCTGCCATGCACTTCTAATATCCAAGGCTAGAGGTAGTGACAGGACTGACACTTCGGTTTTCAGTAAAAGCAACTCATGACCCATATAAATAAGTGGATAAATAACTAGCAAACCTCTCTTGAAAAAAACCTTGCAAGTGTTTCCTAAATGCTTCTAACACCACCACATTTCAAACACTAAGGCTTCCTCCAGCAATTATTCCTCTACAACATACCAACCAGCCCATCCTCTGATGTAAGAACAGAGAAAGTGGTGCTCACCCCACCTCATGGGACCAGACTCTGAGGTGCTCTGCTGTGCTGCTGAATCTGACCCATTGACCTCTTGGTGTGTGCACCTTCCCACATCTCTAAGCCAACTCTCAACTGACCAACACACTGGCTGAGGACTCCAGTGGTCAGGTAGAAATAATAGTCAGGGCACCAGTGCATTCCCATCCTGCTGTGCATGTAAAGCCAGGCTGCAGGAGATGCCAAGTCTACCCCCTGAGATGGTGCCTGGGCATCTTCACCCCTTCAAAGACAACACGGCCATTGTGTCAGCCAGGACTCTCAGGGACACTACTGCAGTGTGCTCTCTCCTTGAAAATAAACACCGGATTTATTCCCAGCAGGAGCAGACTTCCCTTCAGGTACCACTTGCCCATGGCCGCTCCACTGCAGGGCTCCACTGTAAATTGATATTGGTTTTGCATGCAGCCATCTAATTTTTGGATATGTACTGTTAGTATTTAATCCCTGGGGGGCTGTTATATTTATACCGAACTCAGCCAAACTAATCCCCAATGTGACATTGCTCCAGTGTGCCCCACCTGTGTATTCCAACCTCCCTCTTCCACTCTGTTGGAGCCCCACGCAGCAATGAAGGTGAACTGTGGATCAAGTCTCCAGTTACTTCTGTCACCTAAGTAATGAAAATTAAATTCCTCTACAAAGCCTCAGTGTTGTCTCCTTCCACCCAGACCCCACCAGCACCTCCCCAGTCAGTGTAAGCCTCCATCACCACACATCAATTTTTAACTCAGAACGGCAGCCTCCTGTCACGCCAGAGCTCTGCTATGGTGCAGAAACACACGCCTGGCTGCTCAGTGTTGTTAAAGCCAATGTGTTCCTACATCCCCCTTTGAGGACCAATGTGCCTTGGGTGTAATACTACTGAACTCCATTATTCCAGATTGAAACTAGCACGTTTATTTAATGCAGCAGAAGAAAATTCTGCATCCATAAATACAAGAACATCTGTCAGACTGGGCACAAACAATGGACCTGTTGTGGAAGATGCATTAAGAGAAAATGGAAATTACATGTGTAAATTGCTACATTTCTAAAATTTAAAAAAAAAAAGAAAAGAAAAAAACCCCTCTTTGCCATGTGTTCAGACTACCATGCCAGACCAATCAGGCCAAAAAGTCCCTACAAAAGCCTAACCTGGTTATTTCCAGATTTCCCGTGATGACTATTACCACCTTACATCCTACATCCACGCAAGTGGAGTTTCTTTGAGCCTCAGTCACAAGAGCTGAAAGAAATTTGCAAAACAAATCGGTGGAGTGAGTAGGCAACAGACCATGCCTCATTCCATCAGGGAGACACTAGGAAATGAAGGGCAGCCTGCTCAGAGCCAGTGAAAGCAGACACTTCCGTGCCAGGTACCATCCACCAGCAGCACACTCAGTAACAGTACCTGCAGGAGGAGGTTTGATTTATATATGTGAACAGCACCTACAGTAACCACCACCAGGATAGAAACAAACACACAATCCTGAGTGGAAATGCAGTATTTTGAGAATTGGGTGGATTTTCCCAACTATGCTAAATTACACTAAACACCCACATCCGATGCCAAGACACTGCAGAATGAATGCAACCAAGAGCAAGTTCACAGCTGCACCACTTCTCCCTAAAACATCATCAACTCCTCTTGCAGGCAGCTGATAAGCACATGCAGCACACTCAAGGTAGGTTTACTCCATCATTGAATTTCCCATTTATGTCACAGGTTTCCAATAACGATCGAAAGAACACTCAGACCTACACTGAAGGATGTCCTCAAGTATGCTAAACCCCCAACAAGAGACAAGGGATTTAAACACACCATTAAGTTAAAGCAAACACTCCACGGAATCTTTAAGTCAAACTGTTCCACAATTCACTCCCGGTGAATGTAGAAGGGGGGGGTGGGTTTCGTTTTTTACTTTTATTTTTTTAGAATTTCACCAAAATCCTCTTTAGCTGTTTGAGGTATCCATGAAAAATGTTCCCGCTTCTCAAGAATCCTCAGAAATGCTTTGATGCTTTTCAGACTATACTCATGGCTCAAAAAAAGCCCCATAAAAACCTGATGATGCCTTATTCCCAAATGAAAATCACTGCCCGAGAGGCACAGCTTGATGTTATCCTCTGAGCATTTGCAGGTTCTGAAATCACACCAGATGCATATTTTCACAGCCATTAAGTGAATCTAATTGACTTTACAGGCAGGAAAAGCTTGAAAAGATGTTTTACAAATATCCCTTTTTTAACAGTTTGGATTTCTAAAAATCTCTCATTAGCATCCCTTTTGCACAGTAACTACCCCCTCCCCCACACCAATTTCTTTTTCTAAGAAATCCCACAACTAACAATGTAATTCCAAAAACGAGGACTTTACCAAGATGCTCAGTGCTGGTAAACAGACAGCAGCCAGGTATCTGCCATGGTTTTATTGCTCTTTCTCTTAACTAAACATCATCTAAAATTGCTCAGTGTTTCCAACTGGCAGATGCTTCAAACCAGGCAATTTTCAAAAGCTTCTTTTTGCAGTTCTATTATTTAACATTATTTTAAATTGAAAGACTACAGATTCAGGTCTTCCCTGGATTCCCACTAGAAGTGTTGCACAGTGTTTCTGATGCTGTTATATAGTTCCAGGAAGGATGAACAGATTTGGCACCTCCAAAAAAAGAACAAAAAGTCCTGGTATCAGCAAGCAAAGTGGTTTTTTTCTTTTGCTGTACTCAGACAGCAATAACGATTTTATATATATATTATTAAAATGGGAAGAATGGGGTTTACAGGAAAAATCATAGCAGAAAAGATCAATAGGCTGTACTCAGATATGTCTGGGGCAATGTAGGTCAGCTGCTCTAAAGAAGGTGTAAGAAATCATGTTGTTGGCATCTCATTTTCCTTTAGGTAAAACGTTCTTTCCCCACCATCACTGACATGTGGGTTTGTGCACTGACGCACTGTTTTCAGCATAGCAGACAATATCCTCGTGCTGTTGACTTCTATGTATTTTCTCATCTTTATAATTCAGAGCATTCTACTACCAAAAATAAATACTTGCACTCACCATGCAAAATATCTTAACAACAAATAAAGAAAGAGAAGTACTTACAGAATGAAATAAGGGGATGTAAATTTAAAAGACTAATGGAAGGAAGGGGAAGACCAGAGAGATACAAAGAGGCATGCTGGGTGTGGGATCACCACTCTTAGGGGATGCCAGAAGCGATGAATGAAGCAATAATCAGACCAGACAAACCCACCAGAGAATTCAGCACAGGGCTGGACAAGAGAGCCAAGCAGAATTCAAAGGATAAAGAAACACAAATATTTCAGTTTGAAACTAGAATGGAAAAGTGTGATACAGAACTTCTATGGAAGGGAAAGGATGAGGGGAAAAAGTGGAAAAAAAAATCAAGGAACCACTATTCACTAACAATAGTAGATGATATTATCTGATAGCTGTTGAAATGAATGTTGTATGTGAGGTTCACTGAGGAACCATTCATGGCTGGACAGCTGGTCCATCACCCCCCATTTCAATTACCAGCATTAGTGCAGAGACCAAGAGCTGCAACTGTAAAAAGCAAATAAACCTGCACCTCTGATGCCTGTTTCCAAGTCAGGATTCAAGCACATTGGCAAGAGAGAGTGGGAGCAGCTTGTATAGCAATTACTGGGGATCGAGGATAAATGTAGGCAAGCAGCTTACTTAAAAACGCAGCATTTGTCAATTCAAAATAGTTTACACATTTGTCCTGAATTCACCAAAGATCTTCAGCTGGGAAAGAAACCACAGAGGAAAGCCAGGCTGGCACAAATCCTGCACACAGCTCATTCCCAGCACTGCTGGCCCAGACACCTGCACACAGCTCCATCCTCCCTGGGATCACAGGGGATGCTCTGGCTGCTGGAACTTCAGAGACAGTTCCCCTCAACACCACCTCTTCAATTACTGCGCTGCTATAAAACACCTAAATACCATTTAGATAGGGTCTGGGATCCAGCCCTATTTCAGTGTATATTTAACAGTGCCAGAGAAGAACAGAGGGATCTGCCTAGGAGGTAGCAAACATTCACTCTAAACAGCTCTACCATAATCAGCATTTTCTAAATATGTACATGAGCTCTGATCCTTGCTTCTTAAGGAAACCCATAACAGAACTAACAAATTTGTTTCAGGCTTAAAAAAAAATATTACTTTCACCACTAAAGAGAGTGAGGAAAAAAACCCAAACAAACAGAGGAGTTATAAATCAGATTAATTAGGATCAAAACAGTCCTCCCTTTTATCTTCCAGTTCCTGAACTGAAAAATCATTTTCTCATAAAATCTCTGGCTTTCAGTTTTGCCACTTGGATAAATCCTAGAAGTAGCACGTGAATTTTAAGTGACAAATACTACTCACAAGTTATTTCAAGCAGTACATGCTAGGGTGTGACTAATGCTTTGTATTTTTCTATTAGCACTTACATTCTTGCAAATCCAATTTTAAATACCATTATCTCACGTAGCCACTTCAAAATACACCTGCAATACGTTTCCTGTTACCTATTTTGAAAAGTCTCCTTTTGCTCACATAATCCCACTTTAAAGCAGAAATCCAGCCTGGCACTAAAGCACAGAAGCCCCAGGTATAAATTTTAGAATTATCCTGTAAGAAATAAAATTTTCAATTCCTGAAAAAAACAGCGAAACAGTGATAGAAGACAATAAATGATACTGTATAATCTTTCATAAATTCATTGCTGGGGTCCAACAGGTCAATACATGACTTAAAAACTGTCTCAAAGCCACCTCATACAGACACCACTGCTTGTACCTGCCTCTGACCAGACCACTACGGACTAATTTTTGGTGCACATCTAATAAAAGGCATAAGGCTTCTTGGGAATTTCACTTAGCCCTTAGCAGAAAAATAATCTTATTATTTAGTTACAAATAATAGATTAATTAATACGAACTAGGTGAGACATGCTGCTATCTTTGGGTTCCCTTTAAGGGCACTTTCATTAGCCACCTGTTAGGGAAAGAAAAAAACCACCCAATTCCTTAGTTTCCTACAGGGGGAAAATAAGTCAAAAATACACTTTGAAGCTCCCCGTTTTGCTGGTGGAGAAAGTGACAACAAAGACCTGTACATTCCTCGGCTCCTCACAGAACCAGATTGCTTCAAAACACCCCAAGTCTCTCTGTTTGCTTTAGTTTGGAGGGGAGCTGTATTAAACATGCAGTTGTTAATAACAGATTCCCAGCACTGCATGACCAATACAAAAGCATGTGCTCTGTAATACACCAGTACACAATGCTGCAAGTTCAGGGAGCCCACAAGGGGCTTGTGGCTGCTCCAAGCCCTGCCAGCCATTTCCATCCTGGGTAATTAAATAATATCTGTCTGAATAAAGATGTAAGCCTACAGAAGGAACACATGGCAGTCAAATTCATTCTGAAACTGGAGACATTTTGAATGGACAGTCTTCTTGAAAATCAGGCCGTGCATTTAGGTGATAACATTAAAACCTGCTTTTTCAACATATTTAGACAGACAGATAGAAGAGAGAGGACTACTAACCAATAATTTCTAAAGTACTGGAGTGCCAGGTTACACACCTGACCACAGACACTTCTGAATAATTTTAAGAGGCTAAATATAATGCTAACTATGACATAATAATGTGCTTGGGAATAAGGCTTTCACTTTGTGTTCCTACATCTGAAATTCAGTGTCAAGAAGGGCTCAAAGCTTTACACTTTTAAAACCTTTGCCACTAGTTAGATACCTGACACAGAACCTAAGTTTAGGCTGTTATGGAAATCCTAACCTGGAATAGAATTCTGTGTAATTGTTTGAAATCTTGGCCATTCCTAAGAAAGCAAGAGAAAGAAGTGCCACTTAAAACCCTCTATAAAAGTAATTACTTTGCATTTAAACTTGGAGAAAATTCTGCAGTCCTTTTCAGGCTTATTCACTACGACAGTCATGAGAAACTGTACAGATCATCACCAGAAACCATCCAATATTGGAAAAATGGAAAAAAAAAATTACTCAAAACCAGGAAAAAAAACCCAGAACACCTGATGTTTCCACCCTCTTCACATTCATAAGTCCCAGCACAGCTTGTGTTTGCTGGTCTTGAAAAGTTAACTGTGCCTAAAAAATGCCGATGTTCAATTTGCACACCTTATTATTTCTTGTATTGAAGATTAATGAACAGCACTTGTACGTACCGGGGCTTTTAAATACCTGCAGGCATAGCTTGTGTTCAGAAGTAACACACCCACCCATACATGGCTACAACTTAAAAAAACACTGCAATATTTGAGGGTCATGTCCATTAGGGACTATAATTACTGAGAATTTTTGAACACATGGAGTGTAAAAAGAAAAAAAGGTTATGTTGCTCTTCAAAATTTACTATAAAATCTATTTTATTCTAATTGTGACATGGGACTCTGCCAAAGCTCATGGATCTGAAGGAAAAAGCTATTTTTCTCTTACAGAAATGCACATTGAGGAATGGGTTTGTGCATATGTTCCTACTCCAGTGATAGATAAATAAATAGAAGGGGGGAAGGCTGCATTGGCTTGCCCATGAATGTGCTTATCCTGTTTGCATGGATGACAGAGCCCTGAATCTGCAGGATGCTCTGCTCAGCTTCAGTTTCCCCATGTGCGAGCCCTTGGCTAACAACACCGCTCTTCTACAGCACCTGAACCCCTCAAAAGTGGAAAAAACTTTGAATAATAAAGATTTTGTGCTGCAGACAGACCCTGCAGGCCCTTGAGTGAGTTGAGTAGACCCAGGCTGTGTCACCTCCAGATCTACTCGACACTTATCGGCAGGGCTGCAGGGTTGAGCTTGGGCCCAGCAGAGCTGCCTTCTGCTCACCCTTGCTGCCAGGAACAGGGAAAGCACTTGGACAGCCCTGGGAATGCAGGGTGGAAGTGAGGAGCTCTGGTATCAGGCTCATGCTGTCCCTGCCAGTGCTGGGCCTTGCTCACTGTGCCACGCTAAGCACTTGTGGGACAGAGCTGTCTCCAGATGCAAAAGTCAAGGCTCCCCCTCAGCAAAACAAGGCAGTGATGTGTGTTGTTGTGCAAGCCATATCTGAAGAGGTGGGTTTCAGGAAAGGCCAACTAACTTTAGAATCATAGAATCACTAGGTTGGAAAGGGCCCACTGGATCATCAAGTCCAACCATTCCCATTAATCAC
>WAAB01017933.1:113830-153136 GCA_013389865.1 Piaya cayana
TTAAACCTCAAGCCATTGATTTAATGACATTTTACATGATTCAAACAAAACCAAAGCAGTTCAGTCCATTACTAATGCTAGACAAAGCACATCACCAGCACTTGGAAACGTGAGTTGTTTTTCCTGTTGCTTCCCAAAAACTTCTGCACTGGAGATGACAAATGCCAAACCAGGCAGTTCCAGTGCTTCCAGTTTGTAGAAATCCAGAAGCAACAATAGGAATTGCTAGGCAGCAGTATCCCTGACCACCCCTCTCAAAGGAGGCCAGTGTCAGAAATACTTTCAGACAGAAAACTTACCACTGTAAAATATATTAAAGGTCTCTAATCCTAATTTTGAACACTGTCTGATGTGCAGATCACATCCCTTGAAGCACCCTCATTGTATTGCAGAGAGATACCAGCACATGAAATACTCCTGGGACAGATGCTTCCTCTGCCTGAGGACCAGACCTGACCTCAGTTCCCAGCAGTGGTTAGGAGCAGAGTCAGGAAACACCGAGGCAGAGATAAGGATGTGGCCTTTTCCCTGGGTTTTCCAGCTCTGAGTCTCATGATGGACTCATCAAGGTGCTATGCGGTGCTTGAGGAGAGGCATGCATGAAAATCCCAATACATAGCAGCTAGCTTAGGGTAGATACACAAGGGTCGCAGCACTGCATAAACCAGCAAGAAATGCTCAAAATACGGATGTTTCAGATTCCAGCTGCTGCTTGGGGCTGGGCTCTCCAAAAGCACATTCCTCCACTGGGAAGCAGCAGCCCGGAGTCCTCTCCCCACCTCAGGTAACTAAGCCCTTTCTTTGCAAAGCAAGAGCTACTCTATTCTTTCCAAACAATGTTATCAGTAGGCAGCAGTGCTCCTGCTTATCTGGCAACTTGAGCATTACTCAGAATGTGGAAGAACTGGGCTCCACAGCAGCCCTCTGCCCATAGGCTCTGTGGTGGGGAGAAGCCTCCATTCCTAGCCTGCAGAGGGCCTGGGTATTGCAGAGAAATTGCAACCCTCAGGCTGAGGTTCTCCTTGCAGAGGGGGCCCTGCACTTTGCTTGCAGCCCTCACAGCAGCCTAGCAGCCCAAAACTCATGGCTGCTCACCCCATAGGCATCCCCAGGCCTTGGCACCGGGAGGTTAGCAAGTACACCACAATTTCACCCAGCCACTCACCTCCTTGAAGACACCTGAATTCAACTGCTCTAGTGTCAGCTCTGTCCCCCTGGCAACAAACCCACTGTGAACAGGCACAATTGAAGAACACGACTAAAATACTTGCTCATTACCCAAATATCTCACTGAATGCAATAAACACCTCAAAAGGAATGAGCAGCAAATGGGACCTCACTTACAACCGAACTCTGGCCCCACCTCAACCGGTGTCCTTGTGGCAGAAGGACTGCAATTCTAAAACTTCTGCCAAGAAGGGCAGGACATCCCTCCTTTAGGCTCAGTTGAAGAACATGCCACTCAGAGTGGCAGGAATTGAACCGTAATGAGCCATCCCACCACAGCACCTCTTCCTTAGGGCACAGTCCCCCAGGGAAGCTGGGATATCAGTGTGCAGGTTCTTCATTTGCACTCTCACACATCAGGGGACAAGGGGCAGTGGGACAATGAGGCTCTGCTCTCCTCTGGACAGAGGCACGAGCATGGAGGCACACATGCCCTCCAAGTGCAAGGCACCCGCCTACCCAAAGCACAAGAGCTGCCGATGTGCATCCACTGCCGAAAACCACAGCTCTCAGTGTGGCGTGTTTAATGTGACCCGACACCTCCTGCAGCAACTATTCTGGCTTCATCTGCTGCATTACGCAAGTCAGATGCCCTCAAGACTCCACCAGTTCCTGCAGCCACAGCTCTCCAGGTTGCCCATCCATGCCGCCTGTCCTGGTAAAGACCAGCTTCTGCCACTACCAAGTCTTTGCACCACAACACTTGCATACCCCTCAGCAGACCCTGTCAGGACAGCCGGCATCAGAGATAACAGTTTAAACCACTGCGGAAAGACATGCTAGTTTGTCAGCCAAAGCCCTAGCTCCACTCATTTTTGCAAGCAGCGGTTTTGCATCAGAGGCAAGGAGTCCTGGTTTCTGTCAGCTCTCTCTAACACACTAACCACTGCAAAAAATACGCAACACAACCAACTGGGACAGAGGCTTGAAGAGATACTGTAAAATTGATTAGTTGACAAAATCATCAGACCACAAAAGAAGCTCCAGCTGTGCTCCTCTTATTTGCGTGGAGAAATGCAAGAGGCAGGACTCTACTTAAAATTAATTCCTCTTTTTTTTTGTTTACTAGAGCCTGAGTTGCTCTGGTTGACAATTAAGCCTATTATCCAACTCTGTCCTTTTCCACCACACCAGTGCCTTTTTTTCATAGCCTTAGTGCAAGAAAAAAGAAAAAAAAAAAAAAAGAGGAAAAATTCCCGTAAGTGTGGTTTTAAAATGAAAACCACAAATTTATGAGGAGATTTGGAAGGTGCTTGAACCATTCAACCTTCTGTTTTAAGACCCCAGCACAGGACTCAATACAAAATTCCTTTCAAATCAACAGCAATTTCAAGTCCCCCTACTGCATACAAGCTTGAAGTTAAGCATTGGTCCAAATGTTCTGCCAGATCCTTGGCATAACTGTAGGAGGACAAGAGAAAACAAAGGTTTAAATTTTGGCTAGTTCACTTCTGCAGAATCACTGTCAGCACATATTTTTCAGATCATACAAAACCCAGAGAAGGAAATTTAGAATAATAAGTAACTTGGAGGAGAGCTGTTCAGAAAAACCACAGAAGAAAAACTACAACACAATGTAATTCACGAGAATGTTCAACTAATTATTAAGCTGGGTGCTTACAGCAGCCTATTACAAGCTAGTTCCTTTTAGTTTGGTTGTAAAACTGACTCACAGTTTTTGCAGATGCTTTGGCAAAACTACCAAGAATGTTCCATTTTAATAGTTAAAATATATCCTCACTGTGGACACCTGCCTAACCAGAGGCTACTTGCTGCAGACGCTCTGGAAAACTGTATCCCAACCCTGGGTACCACTGCAGTTTTTTGCGCATGGATAGCACAGATACCAAATGCAAAGCATCATCAAAGCCACAAACCCCTTCCTGATCTGAGACCTTAACATCTCGTCACAATTCTACCTTTGCATTCATCACTCTATGAAACAAGAATTCATAAACCCATCACAAGAATGCTCCTTTCCTCTATTTTCCATGTTGGAAAAAAATTATTCACACAGGTAAACAAGTATTCTCTGAAGAAGGAGCAAGAAGTTGCTCAGTCATACTCCCAGCCAAAGCCACGCCAACCTGCAGTTATATCAGACTGTTGTTTTTTAAACTCATTTAGTCAAACTCTGACCATATTCAGCCCCTCTGGGCCCCTGTTCCTGTGCCTGATTATCCTTGCTGTGCTCATTCTAACACCTCCTTGAGAAAGCTCTCACTTATATCTCATCTGGAACAATACGGAGGACAACCAGTTCTTCTTGCTCCCACTGCAATCATTTCTCCCTTGCTAATTTGAAGACTAGCCAAATAAAAGACAAAATTGAGGCTGGATGTTGTCATTTTTCTATCCTTCAGGCAGGATGGGCAGTGCCCTTCTTCATATATTGAGACAAACAGCTTCCAAAGCACACAAATATCCATGCTTTTCCAGATGACTCTATTTACACTGCTACTCTACAGAGAAGGAATTCAGAAACTCTATTTTGAGGGGGGGAAATGGAGGCAGAGTACTGGATTCAAGCCTCATGCACAGCTACACCAAACAGCCCAGTGCAGCTTCATGGCACATGAAAAAGCATCACCAGTGGTGTCAGTCCTGACTCCCTTATTCCCCAAAGCCTCTTTGCTCTTTACATAATTATGACTCCAACCAACTTGCTTAACGTCACTATCAAGGACCTTTAAAAAGCACCAACAATCCCATAGATCTGCTTTTCATGGCACAGCAGAAGCCTAATTACACATGATTAAATTCTGTCAGAAATTAAAGCCCACACACTTGCTCTAGAATTGAAATCAGCCCCTCCAGGTACCAAACAAAGGCAATGCTAGCATTTCAAAGACACATTGGCAACACAGCTGAATCAGATTACACTTCTGACCCTAAACAAATCAAGGGCATTCCTTACTCTTCCTTTGAGTCCCTTTTCCTTTGTTTCCTATATATGCTAGTGTTATAAAAAGACTTTGATCCATGCCCTCCATCATGACCTTACCAGTCCCAAGCATTAATGAGCAATGCAGCTCAAACACCTATTAACTCCATATTAGGTGTCCTTACTCTGGTCTGAGTCCCCTGCTACTTTTCTCCATCATAATACATACTTAAGCCTCACTACAGAGATTAAGAAATATTTCACCACAGTCCTTTAATTTATGCGACACCACCTTTAACAAAGGTTTAGCTTTTTGAACACAAGTCACACATCACTGAATTTTTACAAAACAAGTAATGTAAATGAAACACAGCTTCTGTGTAAGATGGGACAAGATCTGTATGAAATATGCACTGTGATGGGAAACTAAACCTAAAACAAGCACATGTAAAATATTTGGGGATTTTTATTAAAGGAAAAAAATGTAATATTGCACACTAGAAGGAAAGGAAAGGGACGTTTGTGGACATGGTGCTTCCTGTGAGTTCTCCAAAAATGCTCAGGAAGATGTTTGTCACACCTGGGGAACTGCAATGATACAGCAAAAACACAGTCACAGAGGAAAAGAACAGAGCAGGTACCCAAAGAAGGTGGGAGCAGCTGATGTGGGTTACTGGCATTGCCTTTACTCTCCCAACTCACAGCCACTACTACACGACTACCAAAACCAAACCTCAAACCCTAAACGATCTCCCTGAGACTGCCTCTTGCTCTGGTCCTCAACATGGATGCGCACCTACAGAAAGGGAAATAGCACCTTCCCTGCCCAACAGGCCCTGAAGGGACTTTTTTGTTTTAATAATCACATAAGAGATCTTCTACAGCTTAAAAGGCACATATTGCTGCTAGATACCAGATTTTGTAATCACATGTGCACATGTAACAAATGGATGAATGCACATAATGTCAAATCCAGGCAGCATTCTTTTACATACCTGATCTATGCCTCTTCCAAAACACTGGCATTAAAGAAGGTTGTTCTTCAATAATAAGGGAAAATGGGTGCAATAACCAAACCAGGTTCCTCTATGCATCTGGGCTAAAAGAGCTTTCATCTCCCCCTCCTCCCAATCTCAGAGCTAATGCCAGGTACTAGGAGCAAAGAAATACTGAGCTCAAGAAACAAGGGCTAGGGTGGACCTAGCCAGCAGTAAATAACTGCATCATCCACCCTCGATGTCCCCGAGCAACTACACCTCAGAAGCCAGACTAGCTGCTGTGCTCAGGGGGTAGATGGAAGCTGCCTTGGATGACTAGACATCTTCTGGGGAGGGGGAAGGAAAAAACAAACCAGAACCAGAGCCTGCTTTGTGCCTGGTGTGTTTAAAAAGCTGCATTCTGGTGACTTTTGAGCTTGCTCAGTGCTGCTGACAGGAGGAAAAGGCGCCAGCAGTAGGGAGCAGCCATGTTCCCCGAGCAGGGCTGCGGGAAGGCTCCCTCCGGGGAGTTCATACTCACCTGGCGGTTTCATGTAATATTGCTCAATATCGGACATGTCCGTATGCAGCGCACAATCGAGATAGTGGAGGATAACTTTTCTACTGAAGTAGTACCTCATACCCATCAGAAAAATGGGCAAACAGCAGGTCAGCAGGAAGGACTTGGTCACAACAAAGCATATTACTATGGAGATAAGGAAGAGAAATAAACGATACCTGTCAGAAAAGAGAATTTAGTGTTGATTTCGGAATACAAACTCATTATTAAAATAAAAAAACCAAAACAAACAAAACAAGCACAGACAAAAATATACATTTGCAGTACACACACAATTTATGCTGTTGAGATTATTGTGTTAAGAGATGGTGTATCATGCCGAGATAACCCCAGAGAAGTTTATGGATGCCAGGAAAGAGGTGGTGGGAAGGATGCCACCCTGCCACGGCACATCCCAACTGAACCCTTCCGAAGGGCTGGTGGGAATGCTGGGGCCCAGACGCACCCCAGACCCCACTCTGCTCTCCCCACGCTGCGGGCACGCTGCTCCGCAGCCATGTGTTTGCCACTGCGGCATTACTATTTCCATCACGGGAAGCACCAGCTCCTGGGAAAGACGCACTGCCCGCCTTGATGCTGGGGTACTGAGAGCGGCCTGGGGGGGCTCCTGGGATCCCCCCAGCACGGTCCAACCTCCCAGAGCCACCAGCTGAGACCCCACACCTGCCAGCTTTGGGAGGCCCCCATCCAGCACAGGGCCCTGTGCCACCCCTGGGCTGGGGGTGCAACCAAAGGCACTGCAAACCAGACCGAAGCTCGGCAGGCGAGAGGGGCTCACGCGTTATTAATTATCAGCGACCTTCGCTTCCACACAATTATTTGCAGGGGATTTATTTCCAACCCCACACACCCTGCATGGGAACGTGGTGTGGCAGCAGGGGTCCAGCACCTCCCAAGCTCCTATTATTTCCATGGAGGAGTGTGCTAGTATCAATTTATATATATTATATAGAGGCATATAGATAGGATATATGGCAAGGTATGTAATCATTAATCACAGGGGGCAAGGGGCGCCTTCCAGGCACTATTTCGGGGGGCAGCCAGCTCTGCGAGGAAAGCTTCCCCCGACCCCTCCTCATATCGAGGGGGAGGATAAAGGGGGAGAAGGGGGGTCTCGGCCGCCCGCGAGCATCGCCGGAGCCCCTACCCGCGGGGGCGGCGGGGCGCGCATCCCTCCTCCCCTTCCTTCCCCGCACATTCCCGGCTGGAAGAACTGGAAGGCCGGGCTCTACCCTCGGCGGGAGCCCCTTTAAAACCCACGGAGGGTCGTTCCCCTCCCCGAACGCCGCGCTGCGGCTCCGCACTGCAGCGCGGGTCCCCCGCCCCTCCGACCATTTTGTGAGCGCACCGGAGGGGGAAAAGAAGGCAACGGGGTGGGGGGGGGGGGGAGCTGGGGAAGGCGAACCCTCCACCTTCTCCCCTCCCTCACCCGAAAAGGGAGCAGATACTCACCCGCCAGCAGCCCGTAGAGCAGCTGCGTGAGGGGCTGCTGCTTCAGCCCCCTGAACGCCGTGTTGGGGATGCGCTCCATGATGCCCTCGTAAAAGATGCGGCGCACCACCTCCTGCTCCGAGGGGTGGAATTCGCGGATATAGACGTGGTCGCGCCGGGGGTCCTCTTTTTGGGAGTTGAGGGGGGGCGNAGGGGAAGGGGAAGGAGCAGAGGAGAAAGGGACGGAGACCCGCCAGGCAGCTGCAGGCTGCGCAGGGCACGGAGCGGCCGGGCGGGATGGGAGAAAGGAGCTCCGCTGCATTTTGGAGAGGGATTTATAGGGGGCAGGGAGGGAGGGCGCGGGTCCCCGGGGTCCCAGCGCCCCCCGCATTGGCTGCGCGGGGTCGCCATGTGATCGGGAGGGCGGGACGCTTCCCACACCCCCCTCTCCCGCATCCCTGCACCGCCCCTTGCTAATTACTACGGGGAGAGGGGGGCGGTGGCTGCGCGGTTTCCTCAAGGGGGTTCGCGCATCTCTCCTCGCGCCCTCCGGGCTGTGTGTGTGGATATGTGTGTTATTTATTTATGTACAGCCCAAGCGCCGCACGCCCCGTTTCTTTCTGGAACAGTCTCCGCGGGTGCGGAGGGAGAGGGAGGATGCGCGGCTCCGCTCCGGGCTGCGGCGGGGGGGGATCGCTCACCGGCGCCCAGGGATGCTCCCACCCGGCCTCCCGAGCCGAGAATAAATCCCGACCCCATCTCTCCCCACCCCGAGGTCGGTGACTTTTCCCCCCGTGCCGGGGAGCGGGGAAGAAGCGCGGGTGGGGGATGCGCAGGCAGGGAGAGGAGGGCAGGGGGCTCCTCCTCCTCCTCTTCTTCTCGGGACCCGAAAAGCTGCGGGCTGCGCTGGCTGGAACGGGCCGGTGTCTGCCTGAGGCATGCGCCGTGCCGGCCGGTGCGCAGGCGGAGGATGCGGGGCAGGTGACACCCGTGGGGGGCGGCTCTGCCCGCCCGGCGACCTCCGACGGGGCGCCCCCCACGAGGAGCATCGCCCGGCGACCCTCCTCTGCCCCCAAAATTCTGTTTGTCTCCTCCTGCGAGATGCGCCCCGTGCTCCCCTCTGACGGGTGGCGTCCTGGCATCCACCCGTCTTCGAGATGCATCCCTGCATCCCCCTGCGAGGTGCCCCCGTGCACCCCCCGACAAGCTTCATCCCTGCATCCCCCTCGAATGTGCATTTGTCTGTCGGTGGGTGCAGCTGCGTCACCAGCACCCAGCAGGATTTGCTACCCCAGGAGCTTGTAGAGAATGTTTTGGTCCTCAGGAATCACAGAGTCATAGAATCACCAGGTTGGAAAGGACCCACTGGATCATCGAGTCCAACCATTCCTATCAAACACTAAACCATGTCCTTTAGCACCTCATCCACCTGTCTTTTAAACACCTCCAGGGAAGGTGACTTAACAACCTCCCAGCCTGTTCCAGTGCCCAATGACCCTTTCTGTGGAAAATGTTTTTCTGATGTCCAGCCTGAACCTCCCCTGGCGGAACTTGAGGCCATTCCTTCTTGTCCTGTCCCCTGTCACTTGGGACAAGAGNACAACATTCAAGGAGCGGTCTCACCAGTGCCGAGTACAGAGGGAGAATAACCTCCCTGGACCTGCTGGTCATGCTGTTTCTGATACAAGCCAAGATGCCTTTGGCCTTCTTGGCCACCTGGGCACACTGCTGACTTGTGTCACTGTCAACACCCCCAGGTCCTTCTCCTCCGGGCAGCATTCTAGCCAGTCTTCTACTCTGTAGTGCTGAGTAGGGTTGAAGATGTACAGCGACTGGGTCTTCGCTTCAGGCTAAAGGCTGGTTTCACTGTGATGATTTCGTTGTGGTTTCATTGCTTCACTTTTCTCTTAAAAGTTGTTCATGAGTGAGATGTGGGATGGGGGGCAGGGCCAAGGATTAGGCAAAGGCTTGGAAATCTTCCCAACCATAGGAGTGGTTTCAGTACCCAGTGTCCCTGGTGAGAATTTACTCCTTGGGCAGCTGTGGGACCCGCTTGTGGTCAGAGGCTGCGGCGCTGCCAGCCTGCTTGGAGGGATGTGGCCTTCCTAGCAGCAGGCTCGAGCATCTGCACAGATCCCATTTCTAATGAGCATCTTCTGCAACTGCAGCTGGAGTGACCCACAGCCCCCAAAGCTGCAACCATCTGAACCCAAGATCAAAATGTAGGATTATAAAAGATGGCCCGGTGTGGGTACAATGTTGGCCCTGCTGGTTGGCGGATGGGTTAGCCAAAAAAGCATCTTCAGTGTGGGAATGGAGCATCCCAAGGGAAGATCTCCCCAGTGGGGAGAGGCGAGGCATCCCACATTTCCCCATCATAGAATCATAGAATCACTAGATTGGAACGGACTCACTGGATTGTTGAGTCCAACCATAAAATCATGTCTCACCTCAGTTGGACTCTGGCACTCAGTATGCCTGGCAGCCCCAAATTCACCAATGGAAAGGCAAAGGCTCTGTGTATGGGGAGAAATTTTTTTTTTAAAAATCAGGGCACTGTTTGCCTTTGAATTCTGAAAGCTTTGGGCCAAAGATAGGAAGTTGCAATTTCAAAAATATAATTAAAATAATGCTTAGTTTCCATGTGCCTGGGATGAGCAGGCATTTATTTTTGTTTGATCCTTTCTAGTCAGATGCATTGCTTATTTATGAAATAACTACAGTAATAAAACCAACTCACTCCTTAAAAAAAAGCCAAACCCCACTGCAGTTATGTAACAGCCAAGGGAGCTCCCAATTTCAGTCTTAGGCTATGGACCTGAGTGTTTGCAGATGAGTTATCTTTAGAAAGGCACTAAATACTTGTTTACTATTTATGCTGCCACATTTGAGCATCTTATGAACAGTAATTAATATTCCCCTGAGCAGAGAGGGTACTGTCATCATTGGCCACAGCAAGGGAACTGAGGCACAGGGGAATGCAGTCATTTATGCACCATCATGCAGTAACTCAAAGAAGACACGGGCACCGGACCAGATCTCCCGAGTCCTTCCTCACTGTCTGAATGCCAAACTTTGCCTTTCTTATTGCAAAGCAAATATTTCAGCTTTCTCTGGAAATGGGGTGTGGGGAGCTCTGGGGGTGCTGCTATGTGGTGGGGAGGGGATGGGGAAGGAGCAGGCAGCCTTGACTGATGGAAACAAATGTCAGTGAAAATTAAGGGCCTCATTGAAATCAATTGTAAAAGCTAGTCAGGTTTGCAGACAGCAGATTTGGGCCCCTGGAATAAAAAGGATATTGTTAACAGCAGCTTGCTGGCAAGGCAACTGCTTTGCCGGGAGCTTTCAGTCTAAGAACACAGTTGTCATCCCGAGTCACTGAGGATTTTGCTCTTGGGTTTGCTCTTGCTCCTCCAGGACCTGAGGGTAAATCTCCCACATGCCATGACCGACCACTGAACCTCATAGAGAGAACCTCATAGATAGAACTAATTTAATTAAGACGGACAGTTTAGAATTTGAATTTCACGTCAGTGCTCTCAGCAGCTCTCACTGCTCAGTGTAAAGAAGGAGCTTGTATAGATGTTTGATCCATTGGCGTGGCCGGCAAAAGAAACTGGGGTGACCTGGGCAGACTGCGGCTCTGGAGGCTGAGGGAGTTTGAGTAGAAACATGCTTTACCTTCAGTAGGTTTGCTTTAGGTTGACCTTGCTTTGGATTAGCACATCAAACCAGCAAGCCTTGGAAATGCCATTATTCATCCTCAAAACTGCAGCTCTCATCTTGGGTTGGGGGAGTCACATCCCTTTACAGGCAATGGGGAGCAACCGGCAGGTGTATGACAGAACTAACTCCTCCCGTGCTGGAAAACTTATACTCTGCTCTTATTCTGAAATGTTAGGTTTTCTATCCAGCTCTGGGCTTTGAATGACTCCAAACATTTTCTTCCGACAAGGTTTTGCTGTAGCTCTTGAAGTAATTAGGTCTGTGTGAGTGCAAATGAAGCAAACGTTTTGGGATGAGCAGTTACTCCTGCAGAGCATCTATACTTAAGGAATGGGGAGCGCCAAGGCAGGTCCCCTGTTAGACCTCCTTAACCCGCTGCTTGGTATCTACTGGGCAAGGAAAAAGGTGCTGCTAGCTCTACCTTTCTTCTGCAAAAGCTACAAGCAGCTGCAATCCTTTGCTCATCAGGGGCTGTATCAATCAACCTCAGCAATTAACTGGTTGACAGCAAAAACTGCCCCAGGTTATATTAATGCAGCAGTGATTCTTGAATGGCTCATCCCAGCAGGATGAAGCTGTCTGGCAGGGATGGATCTCCCCCTGTCTTTTACAATGTCTCCATCAGTATGTGAGGAAAGAAGGTGCCCAGGTTTAAAGTTATTCTACTTATCCACCTCCAGGTTCGCCTCCAGCCTGGACCTTGGTCATTTCAGATGTTTTTTCCACATCGTGAGTGTGGGTGCTTGACCTAAGACACCCAGAGAGGGCAGATCCCAACACCATTGACTGTTCAGGCACAGCGGCTTCCCACCCTCCTGCTTTGCTGGACTGGAAAAAAGTAAAAGTCTCTCTGTTAGCTGCAGACGTGCATATGAATGTGAGGCATTTGCCTAATAAATATCTTCCTAAAGGGGGATTAATTAGCATCCCAAGATTTGCTCTCACTGCACTCCCTCTGTCTGCAGCGGCTGCACGGCAGTTTCTCTTAGGGGCACTTGCTTCATGCTGAGAGCACAGTTGCTGGCCCTTTTTCTGATATGCGGACTCCTGAGGCCGAGGATTTGCAAATCTTTTGCTCAGGAGCCATCACTGTCACTGGCACCTGCATTGTGTGAGTGGCTGGCATTAACTGCACACACATCCCAGTGTCCCCAGTCCTGCCGTACAGGACATTGTGATCTGTCACAGTGGTGATGCAGGCTCTTTCCTTCCCCAGTTGTCTGGGTGCTATGAATAATAAGTCACTGTAAAACCCAATGTGCCAAATTATTTCCAGCTTGTAAAACTCAGTGAGTGGGTAATTGGGGGCCAGAGGTGAGATCCACCGACCAATGTAGACCTCTGCCAGCTGGACCTTGGCATTGGAGTTGCCCTCTGCTCCAAGCATTGCGAAGGGAGAAAGCCAGCCTCTTTGGAGGTTCTGAGCCTCCCATCCCAACGTGGACCTCCAAAGCACGTTTGACAAATCATATGCTAAAAGTGGTTGGATCTGTGTACAAAGGGAGTGCAGTGTGACTAGCTCATCTGTAGAAGTCCCATGGGACAACCAAAGATGAATCACTTCCTACAGCATTTTGGGTTGAAAGAACTTTGTGAGTTGTGTATAAAACCTCAATGCTTCCCAAACTGAATGTACCCACAGCTGGCTTTATCCTCTTTCAAAGAGGGATTGTAGAACTTGAGTGTACATTTAGTGTACGGTAACATCGACTTCAAATGTTACATCAGAAGATCCACTCTAAAGCCAGGAATATTAAACTGTGAGTTGTATTTCAGACCTATCTAATGATTATGCAGAGATTTACCTAGAGCATCTTGATGCAACCATAAGCAACACTTTCAAATAAGGAGAGGTTCCATAGTGATTTAAAGCATCTTCTGTTAAGGAGCAGTATTACCTGACACTGGGTGTGATGGCTTGGGAAGACAACACATCTTTCCTCCTGATGATATTATTGCTGCAAGCTTGGATAAAATAAAAAGAAAAACAATGATTTTTTTGTTGGCTGTTACCAGAAACCATTTTAATTAGCTATAGGAGACAGAGCTATGCATGTAGAGTGAAGCTCCTCAATACGCTGGAGAGGCTGCACAGAGGTTGTGCTGGGGACATGGCACCATGAAGGAGGGACCAAGACTGTGTGTGGCTTGGGAAAAGCTGAGGACACGAGAACTCTTACGCACGTGGGAACACAGGTGTTGTGAACTAGGAGGTGTTCATTTCTTGGGATTTTCAGTGCAGGACTTTGCACCTTCTTTGTAAATTAGCAACACCACTTTGGAAAAATACCTGCCTCCACAGTCAGTTCCTTCCTTTTCTGTAAATAACCTCCAGCCACCTGAATTTTGGCTACCTGCTTGGGTCAGCAAGGTAACGCTACTACAGAATTTGCTGTATCATGACCAACTCTGTCAATGTGTATCCATCTTTGCTAAGGAAGAAGAGAAGAGCATAAGGTTAATGACTGCACTTTCGACCAACAGCTATTTTGCTGGCATTTTTAACAACAATTTTTATAACTAACGATTGCCAAAGTACAGCTGTAGCCTTATGATGTTCTAAGGAGGTTGATGGGACTTGGATGAGCAGCATCTTATTTACCCTATATGTGGCAGGTACTGCAGGTGGGGGCTGAGGGTTGGACAGGGGAAGCAGTTTGAATAGGACCCAGGGGAGGTGAAAGGAGGAAAAGAGGTAGAAAATCACAGCAGAGAAGCAAGGAGGATTCTGTAGCGAGGAGAGGGAAATTAGATGTCAAACCAGCCACAGGTGGAAAAATCTTAAAATACAACTAGCAAGTGCCTGGGCCCGAGATCAACTCTAGACTGACGAGGCAGGAAAAGATGTGAAAAGTTTATTCAAGGGTTTTTTTGGCTACATTTGGGAGTCGATTCTGCTGCTAAGCAAAGGAAAGTGGCATTTTCAACCTGGACTTCATGGCCGCACTGTAGCTACTTACAAGGTCCAGCAAGTGCCCCAGTCTCCTCCAGCAGCAATGTGTGTGTTGCCTTGGGGGAGGCAACATATACCACCCCCTATATGGGCTGGGCTCTGTCAGAGCTGATTTTTTACAGCACTTGATCCAGGCTGGGATTTTCCTTTCCTTGCATAATGATCCGCAGCAACGAGCTGAAGCAAATTTTCAGGTATTTCCAGTTTTTCTGCTCAGTGATGCCTCCAGGCCCTGATGCTGCAGGGTGTGGGCCCCAGGACCCCTTTCCGCTGCATGTAGGGTGAGGAGATGCTTGCTGCAGAGACCTGATCTCCTGAAGAAGCAACACCAATGGCAGATGAGACATCTCCCTGACCTCCCTTCACTATCTGGGGGGCTCAAGCTCTTATGATCACACTTCCCGCAGCTATCTGATGCTTGCTCCTCTTCTTCACAGAGATTCAGCTGCTGTTGAACTCAACATCCTCTTTAGGACCATAATGGGCATGGGGAGAGGTGTTTGGGAGCATCAACTGGGGTCTGCAAAAGGTTTTTGGGTCAGCTAGGGGTAGGCTCTGAGCTAGCCACATGCAGCAGTGCTCAGATGCACTCCCTGCAAGGAGTACATTGGATGTCTGTTCATGGAAGTTTTCACCACTGAAACTCACACCCAAGGCAGGAGGATCAGGGCATGATCACAAGTCATTGTTTTTCTGAGTCAGATGAAAACCTGCCCCAAGAACAAGGAGTCCCCATTTTCCTAGCACAGATAAAGCTAGAGCAGCTTCAGCCTGGAGTCTGCTCTGAAGCCCACTTTGTTTTTTTCTGTGTGTGCTGCTCCAGTTTTGCTGGAAACATGGCAAGTGCAGTGCATTTCTTCTTCGTAAGTTAAGAATGGTGGAGTTCACATGTTCAGAAAAACCATCTGCATTTTCTATCACGGCCATTTGGAAAAGCCCATCATTTCATCTATCCTTGCTCTTCCGAGCCTCAACGCTTCTGAAAAACCGTGATGCTCTTCCTTTCCTGGAGCGAGCCATCCTTTTTGCTACGCCACCCTTGAGCCTCCTTTACCCAGTCCAGCCCTGCATTCTCACACTCCAAGAAACATCCTATACCTCCAGCTGTTCTCAGCTCCTGTGGTGCCTTCACTGACACTTCCCCCCCCCTCCAGAGCACATGGCCCACCACTGCTGAGCTGAATTTCAGTTAACTGCACTGAAAAACTATTTGTGGGATGTTTCGTGGATATGTAATGTGGCAGCAGGTTTCTGAAGCTCAGACCACATGGACCATCTTAAGGTTTTGCTTGACTCAATGCAAGGGAGACAGCGAGGCTTTAATGGTCATTGTCCACTTTAAGTCTGCTTTCTGCTCTCACTTAATGGTGAGGTCTGCCACTGGCATCTGGAGCTCCCAGACAGAGCCGGGAGGTTTATAGGATACCATTACAGGGAAGGAGAGTCTCAGTACTATGTCCCTAGTGAGATCTTCAACCCTAAAACATCAAAATGGAAAAGCTTAGAATCTGAGTGTGGGTCAGACATGAAAGGGTGGTGGCAGCACCCAGAGGCAATAACCCTGGTAGCTGCCAATCCCCGAAGGTACCTGCCTTGGAATGGCCAGGCCCTGAAAGATGAATGAATGGTCAGTCCTTTTAGTTTTTCTTCTGGGTTGAAACTGAGAGGTTTGAATTTCCCCTCTGACCAGGGCTACTACATGGTAGTGGGGGAAGCCATGATCCTGGGGTGCCATGTTTCTTCTAAAATCAAAATCCTAACAACTTGTGAAGTTAAAAAGCTTCAGTGGCATTTCCATTGTTGTGAAGTTTCTGTATTCGTTGCGCTGGACAAATTCACAAAAGGCACTGTGATATCCCATGGCATCACAGCCCAGAGCAATGAGCACAGCCTGGCACCCTACAGAAACCAGGGCAGGGAAAAAATTATCCTACAGTGATGACTAGATCTGGTGTGAGCCACCCATAAGCCACTGCTGTGATCATAGATCCTGCATTGTTAGTGCTGGTGTTGATTCACCATCTCTGGTTCAGACAGCTGCTGTGTTGTACCCACCCGTTTGTCAAGCTGGGAAAGCAGGTGAGCACCCTCCCAGAATGAAAACCTATGTGCAAGCACACGCTCACACCATAAGCCTGCAGCTCACAAGCATGTTTGGACTTGATTAGAACCAGAGTCAGGGCAACTGATAGAGCAGTGGCCAGGGAAGCAACAATGGGGATACAGGGAAGAGAAGAGGTGCAGGACCAGTGCTGCAGGAGCTGATGAAAACAAGTGTCTTTAGAAACGAGGAACCTGTGACCCTGGAAAAAAATGAGTCTTTTGTAAGATTCCCAGCTTCATCTGGTCTATGATCCCAGCCATCCAGGGAAAGGAAGGAGGTTTGCATGATCTGAAGGTTGACCGCTTTGTGCTGGTCTGGACTGAAAATGAATTCACTCCAAACCTGGGAGAGCTGCGAGTAGCTCCTTGGGGAAGAGAGAGGTGGGATCACCTGTCGGCATGATTTCAGCTGCAGGAGGTGCCTCCTGGGTAAAGAGGACAAGGTATTCTCACAGTATTCCCATTTTGCATTTCCCAGAGATGGGTCAGCCCTGGAGCTGCTCTGAGATGCTTGGAGGGGAGTAGAGTCTCCCCATGGGGAGCAGGTCTGGCCCGGGAAGGTGAATGTGCTGTCCTGCCTGTGCTTGGGGAGGGCAGGCAGGATTTATCCTGCACTTGTACAGTTCTGTGAGGTGAACGGGAGAAAGCAAATGCACACAGACCTCCAGTGGCCCTCCCGAGTACTACACTGCATTGTCACTGCCAGCCCAGGGACCAGGACCTCCCCTGGGTCTCCTCTTCTGCCTACCACTGCAAGAGCTTGTGTACAAATGAGTCCTATAGAAAAGCAAGGAGATATGGAAGAGACCCTCTTCTCCTACCTACTTTGGTGGCTGGTACCTCAAGCACAAGTCTGGCTGAGGCTGCAGGCTGTGCTTCAGGTCCTGAGGAGAGCAGCCAGCACATTGCTGTGCAGTGAGTCTGTCCTGTGGCAGTGCTGAGCTGCCTTTCCCGTGTTTTGTCTGACTTTTGGGGCCTAGAGCCTGCAGCTTGTGTAGGAGGGTGCTGGCAGCCACAGGACGTTAGAAACAGAGATGCACCTAAGGGGAATCTGGGGCTTGGAATGGGCTCAGCTTGGCTACTTACAGCCTCCACTGGGCACTGCAAGATGGACTTGGAGTGAAGGAGAGACACAGGGATTTTGTTTCCCCAAATTGACCATACACTTTCTTACAATGAGGGACCAACGCTCAGGAACGCTGTAGAAAACCTACTGAAGGGCCAGAAAAGGTCTGTCATAAAGACTATCGCAGTGCATCACCGGGACAAGCACCGCACATAGCCTACAGCCCCTGGGAAACTATGCTCCTTCCCTCCCTCCCTCCCTCTTTGAGACACATAGAGGCTTTCTTCCACCATTCTCCCTCCTGATGTTTTCATCCAGGTAGGTACAAGGCTTGAATTCATTAGCCTCATGTGGTCTAACCAAAACCCTTTGAATAATTAGCACTTCTTCACGCACCTCTATTGTAAATACCTCCATAAGAAATGATTACTCATTTACAAGGTAGTGCTCTACATGCCAGACTGCTTTCTCCTGGGGGGAATACATAGCAAAATATAACCCTTGTTTTTTTTGTAGTGATTTCCCAGGTGATTTCATTTTATGAATAACCAGGGAAATGGATTTATTGTCTTCTTCATTTGTGATCCCATTCCACCACATGGGAAAACTGTTTTTCCTTAGCCTATTTCCTTTAGCCTCAGTCTCCTGCATTGCATGGCTTCTTCTGACTACCCCGTGTCCATCACTTTGCCATCATGCTCTCTGCAAGAGGCAGAGGTGTCTCAAAACTCAGGACAAATACTGTAGAGCCCATCTCCCACTGAGGTGTCTTGTGTGGGTTTGACAAACAGACCTTATGAAGGAAACCCCAAGACCAGTGCTGAACGCAAAAGGGAAGATCAGAGGATTTGAGTTCAAGGCTTGGCGTCTAATTTCAGCACGTCTGAGTGAGGACTGAAGCCTGGTAAGAAAAATCCCCTTCCTGCTGTCCCCCATCCACCCGTTTGTGCTCCCCAGGGAATCGCTGCCGACTGCTTTGAAATTCAATTTCTGCACTAGCTGTGGCACATTGGGCCTGGCAGTAATTGCTTTGCCAGATCACTGGCTGCTTGTCACTGTCAGAACGCTGTGGGGCTGGAGCAGCTAGTCTGTGCTGCCGGGTCAGTGCTATAAGTTGTGGAGCCACAAGAAGCTCCCTGCTTTTGGATAGGCAGCCCCTCGCACTCAGCTGTGCCTCCCTGAGCAGCACACTGAGGCTGTCAGCTCAGTGCCTTGCCTAGAAATAGAGGGGCTTTGCTGGGAGCAGAGAGCTGCCTTGAATGAGCAGCACTGAGCCCACTGCCTTACCCATCCCACCCCATCCCATCCCACTTCACCCCACCCCACCCCACCCCATCCCATCCCATCCCATCCCATCCCAGTTCATGCTGTATCCCTTCAGCATACACTGGGGTGCCCACCCTAGTGGGAAAGCTTTTGGGGGACCACAGGCTGTCTTGATGCTCACCTGCTGCTGCTCCCTGACTACCACGTGCTACTTCCAGTATGCCTCCAGAAAACAGATCGCTCCCCCTGACATGACTGGCTTTCCACAGCGGGGAGCAAACTCAGCAACTTACCAGAGGGATTCTGATTCTTATTTTAGACTCCTATTTTAGACTTCTTTTTTTAAAAAAATAGAAAATTGTTAACTTAATCTCTTTTACAGCTCTGGGAGGGAGGTGCTGCTACTGTAGCATCACAGCGCCTGCAGGAAAACTTGCTGGCTTCACAGCTCGACTCCCTGCAGGCCACTTTCCTCACCTTGCCCCTATGTGCCTCCTTTAATTTGGACAACAAAGGATGCTCTGAGCTAAGCAGCTGCTTTTTTTTTTGTTGACTTGGGTTTTGGTTTTTTTTCTGTTTGTTTGTTTGTTAGGTTGGTTGGTTGGTTTTTAATCTGCAAACATCACCATCTCTTCAATGACAGCAGAGAAGGTGAAATGGCAAATCTTGTTTTTCTGCACACCTGGTCCAGAGCAGCAGCAGTGACGTTGCTGGACCTGGGCCCGAAGAGAACAGTGCAAAATCCTAACATTGATCAGAACTGTGGGTTATATGCATTAATTTGCAATCAGCTCCATTTCCACATCCCTCATTGCAAATGGCCCTTCCCAAGATTACATTTTGCTGTGAGGTCTGCCCTGTGTCTTCCACGTGTGGAAACCCAGTCACCAGAAAATTTGTATATAACATCTCTGGGTCATCTCAGTTTCAATGGAAAGGAAGAGACTGATACACTGTGGTCATCCGAGTCTCTTTTCAGTTGCTTCAGTACATCAAAACACTTCTACCACCAACCCAGGCTACATCTGTTATTCCTGCAATGCCAACTATGTATCATCTTGACTCCTCTTCTATTAGATCCAGCTGTTCTGCTTGAAATGCTATTGACCTCTTCAGCTGGTTCAGCACTTGGCTACCATGAGGTCATTGGATGTGACTCTGACACAGGCTCAATGCTTACATCTATTTTTCTGGGATGAGGAAGGATTTCATCCACCTGTTTTGAGCAGGAGCACCTTGGAATATCAGCTGGCCTTTGCTCACCAACATGAGGTCACCACTGTGTCTGCAGGCTTCAGGTGGTGTCAAATAAATCAGCCTGGCCCTGAAGTTTCACTAAACTGTGCAGTCTGGAAAGTGCATCTCAGCGGCTCATGCCTCAGCTCTTGGGAACCATGTGTTCACATCACATCACATCATGATCAGGTCCTGACTTCACCTTTCTTGGGTAGGAAGAGATGTTGTAGTGATGCATGTGCTAAATATGCCTGCTTCTGGAAAAAGCCAAGGCTTGGGGAAGGGGAGAGGACAGGGTAAGGGACTGATCAGTACACATAACTGAAATACAGGAGATGGGAGGAGAGGTAAGCAGACCGTAACATTTTGGGATACCATATTTTGTAGAGTGCCTCGTTCCTATGGGCAATGGTTTCTCTAAGTAGCTCTGCCTTTTAGATTTGTCTGGGTATTTGCATATGTTCAGTCCCTAAAACAGAATGCCTGGTTGAGACAGGGCCAGAAGTTATCCAGATTTCTTTCAGTAAGTAAGGAACAAGTATTTCCAAACTATTCCTAGTCATTTAGCCTCATCTGCAATTAAAAACATTTGGACATGGGGAATCCGCAGCTTTCTTTGGTAATATAATCTCTAATTTTATTGCCTGGTGTTTAAATCTCCTTTTAGTAACTTCTCATGTCTAACCTGAGTCACTTTTGCTGGATATTACTGCAATTACCTCTTGTCCTCCAGCCAGGAGCTGAGGGACAACTGATCACGTCCTACTTTACAGCAATTTTTTACATGTTGGAAGGCTATTATCTTATGGCATTCTGGACTCCTTTTGTAGACTAAACAAGGCTAATTCCTTCAACTTTAGCCGCAAACCTCTTTTTTTTTCAGCCACTTGGACTTAGTTTAGAGCATAAGGCTTTGGATGATGTGCCTAGGTTAAGACTGTGAGCAAAAAGTCCCTCTTCTCATTGCTGCAGTTGTAGCAGCAAAATCATCAAAGCAGATAGCTAAATACATTATGTGGCCTTTCAGTGATGTTGCTTGTGGTCACAGCACCGTGAGGAAGGTGAGCCAGCTCCTCTGCAGGAGTTTTCTAGTGTCTGGTGGTCTGCAGCACGTCTGCCTTGGTTCTCAGTGGCATTGTCACTGCCTGAATTCTCCGGGAGGCTTCCCAGCAGGGATCATAACATGTGCCTTTGGTTCTGAGCTTTCATGTTCTTTGCACTGCTTCTGGTGCTCTGGATAGGGTAGGAACTGGAGCAGACTCTGTCCTGCAGGGTTCTTGCTTTGTCTTTTCTTAGTGGCAAAGCCTGTAAAATGCTCCTGGATCCTGAGCTGGCTGTCCATCTCACCAGGAGGATGCACAGCTCTTGCTTTGTGCACCTGGATCCTTCTGTGCTGCAGCATATCTCTGAGATGCCATGGGATGTTACAATCCTGTCTGGATATCCTCTTGCATGAAAAAAGTTACATATGTCTAAGGAGAAGATGGGAATCTGCTTTCCTTGGGTTTTCACAACAGGTTTCCTTTCCTCTCTGTAGATGGGAGGTTATGTGAGTGATGGCACATCACAGGAGGCCACCTGGGCCAGAGGTCCTGCACATTCTTGGAAAGGGAGGACTAGAGAAGGAGGAGGAGGCAAGACAGCACCCAGACAGCATGTCCATACTATGGTGAAGTTTGGTTTCTTTATGGCTGGGCCTACACTGAAGCCTCCTTGGGTCCCCAGGGCTGAGGACAAGCAATTTTGCAAGCCTCTCTTCTGCTTTTGATAATTCCCTGCTCATCTCAGAGGCTTCAAGGGAGAATCTGTGTCCTGCACAGGGGCCTCCCTTGGTGACCAGTGGAAGGTGTAAGGTTGCTTATAGGCTGGAGGGACACACTGGGAACAGCACATTTAGACGGTTTTGCTCTCTCAGTGGGACTGATTGTGGGGAACAGGTGGTCCAGCCAGGAGACAAATGTGGTAGTGAGATGCCAGATAAGTAAGACTAAACAGAGCAGTCCCAACTCCTTTCTCCCTTCCAGTAGATCAGACCAAAAATGAACCCAAGGAAGTCACCCAGCTGAGAGGCAAACAAGAGCGAGTGCCTTCATTATAAAATTACACCTGACCCCGCAGGAGAGGATCCCTTGAAAGGACCTGGTGCTCTGGCTCTTTTGTGCCAACCCATGCACAGCGACTCCCAGGGGTTTTGACTGTAGTGCTAATAATGTTCAGTTTTTCTATCAAAGGCAATACCTATTGTAAATCCTGGTAAAAATGTACTAGGTACAGGTCCTACATCTTCCTCCAGGGAGCTCTTCATTACGGAGGTTGGAGGGGCATTGCAGGGGACACTCTGTGGCCCCTGGTGCTTCTCATCTGAAGGTACTTTGCAAACATCCACCTCTCATCCTGAGCCAGCTGTGGCTCACTGTGTTGGAGAAACAAGCCCTCAGCCACTGAAACCTCCTACCGGAGTTTCAGGGGTGTGGTGATAGGTGTTGGGGTCCTGCAACAACTTTGGGCTGAATTTAGAGGTCTTACATTAAATGTCTGGATTAATTGTGGTACTTAAGGTTGGGGAAACTATGAGATCCACCTGCCAGACCTGACTACTTTGGCAGTGGGGAAATCTCTGTAGGAAGGGTATGAGAACAGTCATGATATCACTTTCCCTAGTAATACTCAGGTAGAGAAGAAACTTCTTTTTAATCAGATGAGGACAGTGTAGTGTTGTTGCCAAAACAGAGGTGGGTGATGCCATTTCACAGCCTGCCTGGCATCCAGCTGTTCTGCACAGGCAGGAAGCTGCTCCAGACCCTCTGTCCAGCTGCCAGCCCTTTACAGATGTTCCAGTGACCACAGAGGACCCTAGATTGTGCTACGTGCCTCTGCATGGGCAGCTGAACTGGACCCATGCTGGCTCTGCTGTGCAAAACAAGACTCAGACTCTGGTGCAGGTATGGCTGGTGGGGATGCCTGCATCCAGACTGCAAGATATCATTGCTGAGAACTCAAGCAGCTACAAGTTGCTGTGACTTGTTGACTGTTAATGCTACTGTTTGGGTTAAACAGCCAGTTGCACAACAGGGTTTGGAATAGCCCTTGTTTAAGTGTACACACTACAGCCTTCCATGCAAAACAATGCCTGGTCCCTAAGTGCACGCAGCCAGAGCTGGGCAGAGAGTAGTTTTCTTTCCCTGTGGAACTTGTTAGGATATCAAAGAAAAGAATAATAAATCTGTCATGAGTCGCAATGAAAAGCCACAATCACAGAATCATTTTTCAAGCTGTAAACCTGAAAGAAAGATCCCAGTGAGAAAAACTGAATTGTTTCACTTCCATTTCAAGCACGCAACAATTGTCTGTCACCTCGCTTGAGTTGCAAAACAATCCGTGTTCAGCGATGTCAGCTGTGGTTCAAAAAATACTTTTCCAAGTTGCAAAATTACTTGAAGCCAACTTTTTCTAGCAGAACACATTGTTTTTAGCTCATCTGATCAATTTTTAATTTTCCCATGAATCTTGTTAGCCCAGCAGCAATCCAATAAACTCCAAGCTGTAGCTGGTCTCTGCTGTTTCTACAAGCAATGGAGGAATAAATGTGGCATGTGGAGTGATTTACGCAACTTCACTTGTGTTTCCCAGTTGTGGTTGCAGTTGCCCTGCAGCTCTGATGCTCTCCAGGAATCTCCTTGCTTCTTGCCCTACTGCCGCGCTCCCGAATGGGCTGTCTGGGTCTCCCATCTGTGCTGCTGTCTCCCAGACCACCCACGCCCTATCAACCTGTCACTGCAATGAGTGTGGGTAATGGACAGCCAGGAGCAGAGCTAGGAAGTGTGTACGTCAACCCACCTGCCTGTCCTGCAGTGTCAAGCCAACATCTCCACCAGCCTGGTTTGACTATGGTGGCAAAAGCAGAGGACAACACCGAGATGGGGGAAGGTGGTATCACAGAGGAGTTTGGAGATAGTGGCACTTGCAGGTTTGTTTCATGAATATGTTTTAGAGGGAGGATTTAATCTCTGTGTATGAGGAAATATCTGGTCAGGACATGGGATGGAGGTGCTCATTTTGTTATCAGGCATCCAAAAGAATTGTGGGTTTCTGGTGAACTCTGAGATATGCAGAGCTTTTCCTGAGCCCAAGATGTGAAGTCAAGCATGAGATGAAACCAATTCTTGGGGTGGCATGATATTCAGCATTCTTAAATAAGGAATGGAGAGAGAAGGCAGGGAGGGAGGCTACACACAGCTGTCAGGCTTTGTGTCCAGACAAGCCCCAGAGTCATGGACAGTCCCCGGTGAGGAATCCCTTGGGGTGGATAAGCACTGTAATGGAACCAAGGCAGCAAGAGGGCAGTAATCCCAACTAGATCCCTGTAAGAGGAGAAACAAAGATATTCTGTCTGCTTCTTCAATCTCTTGTCACTGTTGGGGGCATATTCAATGTCTCAGGTTATGCTGCTTGCAGTGAGTCATCACCCTTAAAAAAATGTCCAAGTGGATCTGAGATCCCAGCAATACTTTTAAGTTCCTCACGGATGCTAAACTCTTCAGGGATGACAAATTCCCTGGACTATTTGCATGTGTCTGCATCTGTAAAGCACATAATACAGTAGAGACCTGATTCTCCTCTGGGTTTTCTCTGACAGCAGCAGGAACATGTAGCAGTGACGCAGCCTCGTGGGATGCAGTATTTCTGCAGGCTCCTCTCCAACACAGTAGCTGTTGGCTCTTCTGCATGGCCTCCAGCCTGTGTGCAGTTCTCCCTGAGGCTTGGCTTTGGTCAAGGATGTCTATAAAGCTCCCCATTCCTTTCCTGGCTGACCTGGAGTTCAGGTGATGGCCTCAAGGGTTAACTGCCACTGCCAGCTGTGGTTCCCAAGCAGGGACAGAGAGGGATCAGGCACCCTGCCAGAAGGTAATGCTGTTTGAGCACTGCTGGCAGAGACTTCAAACCGCTCAGCTAATTTCGGATGTTCTGCTTGTGACTTGGAGAGCTGCATTCCCATTTAGGAGAGAGCTCTTCCCTGGGACTAGCAAGGGAAGGGACTGTTTAATATCATCAAGAGTGGCCTTTAATTTCAGCACATCTATCTGTCCGAAAGCCCCGGTTGAGGTGGTTTCCCTCATATGACACTCTTCCTCTAAGATGACCCGATGGTGATGCAGAAGGGGCTGTTGCAAAACCCAGGGGATGTAATATGTGATGACCACCCCCTTTACAAGCCTGTGAGACAATACAAAATGCAGAATATCAAAATCAGAGACAAAAATCTCAGGCAAATCATATTTGCTTTCCATGCACTGAGCTGGATAAATGTTTCTTCCCATTGGCAAAGTTTGATATAACTAGTTTGATATAACTTTTTGCCTATAATAAAAATAATTATAATAGATATAACCTACAAACTTTTCTTTAAGCTAGTTAAAAGGGAATTTAGTAGTTCCTGAAACCTTCAATGAGGATAGAACAGGCTAGCAATAAAAGGCACAGAGTATTTAGATTACTTTTCATCTGTGCTGCTGAGAAGTGCACCCACCAGCTCCTGTCAGTTGGGTTGGACTTTGGACCAGATGTGTCAGGAATGGAGCATTCTGCTAGGCTGCAAGGCCCACGTAACAAAACAGGTGCCAGTCTGCAACTGGAGATGCCGTTTGGTTTAGTGCACCCTGATTTATGAGCTGCCGGGGAGCTCCTCAAAGTAAGGAGAGTCTCTCAGGCACAACTCAGTGCTCACATATGAAGACACTGTCTCTTCTACTACTGCAGAAGACCAAACAAGGAAACCCATCTGTCTGAGGAGGCTGGATTTCCTCATGTCTGGCCAGGGTGGTGAGAGCAGCACTGTCTCTCTGACAGGAATGGATTATCAGTGAGGGGTTTCCCTGGAGGAAGGTGATGACAGATGCCAGATGTGAGATCATGGAGGAGGGAGCAGCATCAGATGATCAGACCGCAGTCTCTCTCTGTCCTGGATGCGTGTCTAATGCAGAACCTGTACCTTGTAACACATGGGCTCTGTGGTCTTTTGATAACACGAGACACATGGCCTGGTGACAATGTTTGGCAAGGCTGAAACAGTGTCCTCTGGCACTTCTGTAGTCTATCACCTACCTTCGCAGTTATGGTCATTGCAATGATCAAGGTTGCTGGATGCTATTTGGGAACTTTGGAGCCCTCTCCATCGTCAACACTACGGTAATTTCTGGCTGCTTACTTCCCTGGGGAAAGAGGTGTCTAGTGGTGAGGATATCACCATCAATGCCATGACTTTTCTGGGAAAGTTGTGGGGAGTTGCCTTCATTCCCTTACTTTTGTTATTCCAGTTAGGTAAAGGTGTCACCATGCCTTCCAGATTAGCTGTTTATTTGATCCCATTGTTGTCAGCATTTGCTCTGGGATTTTGATGTCCCCACGTTTGAAAGTGCCACTCAGAACATCCCTGAAGGATGGAGGAGAGGACTGTTTGCTGAGCAAAGCTTCTCCAGGCTTAGTCCTGTTGGCTTTAGAGGTCAAGAGTGCTTTGTGAAGGGAATGAGAGAGCAGTGAAAATCCTGCCATGCAGGGGCTGCCACTGCCAGGACACTGCTGAAGGAGGAATCCGTACCACTGACTCTGGCCGTAGTCCCAAAGGTTTGTTTGGCATGATGTCCTCCCTATTCCAGTGTCACCTTCAAGAGACCTCATAAAACTTGGGATTGGAGCATCTCTCTTCCTCTACAGTGGCTAAAAAGGCCTCAGATTCATATGAGTAGACCTGCTTATTATTTTCAGCCCCCAAACCCAAGTAATGCCACGTACGTCCAGTCTCTGCTGCACGTTTCCCTTTTGGTTTATGGCATGTGGATTTGAAGATCAGGTCTCTGCTTGGCTTAAGAGACACCAAGATATCTTCTGCATAACTGCTGAGATGATCTGAGTGGAAAACAAGAAAGGGAACACAATCTTTGCACTGAATCCAGACACCAAAACTGCAGTGACATCCACAGCAATACAGTGAGCCTCTGGCACAGATAAAAATCTCTGTCCCCTATTTTGCTCTGATGTTCTCAGCTTGTTATGGCAGCAAAAGCCTGCAGGAGCACCGAGACGTGCCCTCCAGACCCTCCATGCCAGGGTCACACAGCAGCTGATGTTACTGCAACAACTGCAGATCCCAAACGGCTTCCAGGGAGCCTCCATCTGACTGCTCTGCAGCTACAGCACAGATGTTCCCATGCGCAGAGGATATGTCAAGATTTCTGGACATCTGCTCACCCGGCAAGAGCGGCTGCCCCAGTTGGGCTGGCCAACATCCGTAAATTACAGACAAATGTGCTACAACCTACAAATACCACCACAGTGGAGGCAGAGAGCACGTCCCCAGAAAGCCAGAGCTGGCTGCCCTTCCTTTGCTGCTGACATTTTGTGAATGTGTAGCAGGTGCTTTCTGTCATTGGCTCTAACACATCTCCTTTAAAAACCCACCTCAGCTTAACAGACCCACTGCAGAAAGGGGATGTTTTTCCTTTAGTTTATAAATGCAGTTGGGATGTGAGCTGCATCAGAGCACAAGTTTACCTCAACTTTTGGCATCAAGACTTACGCACAGCTGTGAAGAGCAGGAAGCAGAGAGAATGGGGGGGGAAACCCCAAAAATTGGCTAAAAGGGGTGTTTGTTTTTAAAAAGGAGAACAAAAACCAGAAAGAGAAAATTAAGACATGGGGAAATATTAATGAAGGAAGAGGAAGGAGCAGGGAATAGAAGGAGGGAATTAGGAAAAGCAGGAGAGGCATTTATTGTGCCTTCCCACATCAGTCTAACGTTCAGCTGGTTCCCTTAATCCTCATAGACAGAGAGCTGGCATCTCTCTAACTACAGACCACATATGTGCAAATAAATCCCTCAGCAAACAGTATCACTCTGAGAAGAAATATAGGAGATTAAATTACAAGCTAATTGGGTTAAGATGCTTTCAGAGGAATAAAAGTTTTGACAGGAGGCAATATCTCCAGAGATGATGGTCCTATCAAACCCTCCCTTTCTGCATCTATGTGAACCTGCTCTACTGAGAAGGCCACACTGTTTATTTCAGCCAGCTGGAGGTTTCCATCACTGAGGAGGTCTCCAAAGAACTGTGGGGTCTACTTCTGCATTAAAAATGGCATTTGCTGGCTGCGTTCAGTGTGGGAACACCACACCCGGGCTTCTTCGGAACCTCAACTGCATAATCCATCTCTACTAACAAGGTCAGGGTCCTCCTGCACTTCTAGAAGGAGAGGCTGATATAGCCAGGATTGTTTATTCTGGCAAAATGGAGTTAAAGAAGAAATCAAGCAGACGAATACAACTCCTTGACAGGCAATGATAAACAAGATGGAGCCAAACTCTTCTCAGGAACACAGGTTGTGTAAGCGAGGACAACATCCACAGTCTGCATCTTGGGAGGGACAGCAGGGTGACTTCACAAGGAATGTGGCACAGCAGCGGAGCAGGTTGTATAGAGGTTTCTCAGCCTCTGTCTTTGGAAAGTTTTTAAAATTCAGCTAGCAAATCCACATCTGACCTAATCTAGAGCTGGCAGTAGTCTGGCTTTGAGCAGGAGCTGTGCAAAGTGCCCAGATGCTGCTGCTTGCTCTTAGCAAAGTGCAACATTTTATTATTCAAGCTTCCAAAACTCTCTTGCTATGATTGTTTTCCTAATAAAAAGACATTCTTAGATTGTAACAGGTGGGACATCTGGCAGGTTATTGAATCTTTAGTGTCTTACTAGGAAACATTATTAATTATCAAACTATACAATTTGTATGTTCTGGAGACAGCTATGAGTGCAAATTGGATCTGAGGTTGACCATTATGCAGTTGGGCCATTGGGTGGAGTATTTAATTTTAATTTAAGGTTTGTTTTCCTTTTGTTACTAAAATATTCATCCTTTAATGCCACAGAGTCAAACAACAGTTGGAGAGCCAAGTGACTGGTGGTTCCAGTTCTGCAAGTGTGTTAGGAAATCCATAACATTTATCAGGTGCTGAAAGCTAACACATGGTGTGTTAAATCTGTGATTTAAAATGAGCTTGATATATAATCCCTGAGACACCAGAGCAAAAGATTGGGTGAAGTTTCTCTGTAATGCACTTAAGAAAGCTAAATTAAAAGGGCTGAGGTCAGTGAGTTTAATAAAAATTATTTCATACTAAAGTAATTTACTTGTGATTCCTAGAAATCCTCCCCTTTAGTTAGTCCTAGTATTAAAGGAAAAGCTGCATATCTGCAAAACAGGAGAGCAACTCATTTTTAAAATTTTGATACCCTCAAACTGTGCTAAGAAAAATCTAATTTACTGAGATTTAATTCTAAGTCATATGCTTCTTGCAGGAATCCCATGGCAGTGTTCTATTTTTTCAGGTGCAGAAAAGATTTTTTTAAATTTTATTTTATGTAGTTATTCACTCCACTGACATTTAAGGAAATGACATTCAGTTTCCCCATTGTGTATAAAACCCTCTTCCTTTTCAGCAGATGTTACCTACTGTTCTCATAATCTGCCACAGGCTGGGGTACTACTGTGGTACACCAGTTTTCATACCTTGTTGGTCAATACTTCTTGGCTTCAGGAAGATGGTGAAAGCAATTAAATTTCTTATCTTTCAGATTTTCTCCTTCAGATTAACACTTTTGATCCTGTTAGAAAAGTTCAAACATAAGCAGAATGACTTGTTTTTATGACCACCAGAAAACTTCCCAGAAAAAGTCCTACAGGCATTTTGCAAAATTGATAACCTGATGTATTTATTCCCTGGCCAGCAGCAGTATTTTACAAAGGCAAGACAGCTGGAGCACTAATGCAACTAAATGCCAAAACTTAATGAAATCTGTCAAACCTCAGCAAAATGCGAGAAAAGAGGAGGTCATGTTGCAGAGTGCACCTTTCTGTGCTCTGACAATAACAGGTTTGCTCTTCTTCATGGTCTCTTTCTGGCTTGAACAGTGACATTGTTGATTTGAATGTCTCTCCTGCTTTTCAAACAGTTATATTGTATTATATTATCCATCCTTGCCAGGTTTGTTATTTTGGCAACTTTTAATGGTATTTACACAACAGCACTGTTGCTTTGACTCCTGAAGAAGAGCTTTGGGATGAAAACATTGTCCTCCATGAGCCCTTGGCTCTTGCCCAGGAAATATGTTTATGGTGTTTGCTTCCTAAGGAGGTGAAACAATTAAATAAGACATCTGCTAGAACTGGCTGGTTTTCTGATCACTGCCTGAAGGGTTAAAGCTTCCATAATGTGGCTGCCTCAGGAGAAGTAGCTGCATTTGTACGACTGTCGTATATCCTGGATGGAGGTGTTTCTCTGCTAACCTCTTGTTTATGAGCTGGGAATTGATTTCTTGGTGATAGTATTTTTTTTCAAACTCTTCACTATGTGCAACAGATCCCTTCAGAGTCTTTTGATGCCCCTAAGGATTACAGTTAGTGACTGAAATACGTTATTATCTTTCTCCTTAAATTTTCTGATACTGCTGGGAATTTGGGATTCCTCATGAGAGCCACAGATTTCATCCTGTGCCCTCCAATTCCTGCTCTATTCATTGTGTGGTAACTGTGCTACAAAATCCAAACCCGAATATATATTTATACCCTAAGTGCTTTGGATATGATAATTAAACATATGTATTTAAGACAGGGGTTGATAAGTGTAAAAAAAAGAAAGAAAAAGGTAAAATTCTCATTGCCTACCCTGAGGACACAGAGAGCTCCTGTCCAGATGCGCTTACAATCCTTTTCATAAAAAATAGTGCTGGAGCATGTATGAATGAGCTTGCAGGAGCATGGACGCAGAATGCAAATGCAGCAAAAAGGCAGGGCTGTGGTGAGAAAAGGAAATGGTCATCATTCTCACAAGCAAAGGGAGATATACCAGAATGTATTTACTGCCTGTACTCTCCTCAGTCTGCCAGTTTTATGACAGTAACAAAACCAAGTTAAAACATGGTGAAATTTTCATGCTGAAAATCCAGCCATGATGATTTTAATACAGGGAAAATGGAAGGTGAAAAGGAGCACAAAAGCCAAACACCGCAGTCAGGTATGCCCTGAGCAATATTGAATCCACCCAGCTTATTTGAAGTAAAGGCATAGTAGATTTGAGGGTTTTCAGCACTTTTAAAGAGACATCTTGCAAGATGAAGATTCAAAAGGCCTGGCCACTATCAGCAGGACAAACATGCAAGAAGGGAAGTCTGTTCACTGCTTACTGAGGGCAAGGCATCGATGTGATCAGGTTTAGTTCATGCAGGGTTTGAGACCTTTCACCAGGGACCTACTTCTGTGGAAGCAAAGAAATGACAACAAAAATAAATGGGACATTATTGTTTTAGAATTGACATGGTGACAATTAAGGAGACATGCAAAAGTGGTGGAATAGGGCTCAGAAAGGGACTTGGTATGATTATGCAAGACTGCAAAGTCTGGTCACTCCAAACAAAGTTTCTAAGCGGAGTTGAGGGTCTGGTTTTAACAACCCTTCTCAATCCCCCACTGAGGCTGCACAATGAGAAGTGCCCTGCAGTGCCTGGGAGCTTGCTGCCCTGACTCTTTGCAGTGGGATTTGGAGGGAAGGCATGATTTCAGTGAGTGCCAAGTGCTGCTAAGGCTGTATCAGAGCATATGCAAGGAAATCAGAGTTGGAAGGGACTTCTGGAGGCTTCTTGCTCAACTTCACGTTGCAAGCTGCCTACTGCCAACTCTAGATGTTGGAGATAACCCACATATCTACCTCCAGCTGTCTATCCAGTATGATCCAGAACTCCTATAGCTCCTGTGTGGCACCTACCTACACAGTCATACCATAACACACATAAACATGTACGGTTGGCCATCTAGAATGGCGTCAGGCTCACATTCAAGCAACCAAATTGTGCTTGTCAGGTGGGACACACAATCAGCATGACAGGACACATGCAAGTCTGTCCAAAGGCTGAGGGCCTGGAGCAGTCACTTTATGGTTTGACTTAAAGACCTAGATACTGAAATAAGTCCATGGCTTAAAATACAGACCTGAGTGGCCCTCCCCTGCTGCCTCCTGAAATGTACTGAAGCAGCAAACAGCCAGACCAGCCCCAATAAAAGCAATATAAGCCACTTATCATTCCTGCAGCTGGAAGCCATTTGGCCAAGAAAATACAAAAATGACAACAGATGTACCAACCAGCAAATTCTCATGGTCCATAACCTTCCTTCTTCTCTCAGGTTCCTGTTTTTCAGCTTGAATCCCTTGAAAGGGTTAACGAAACCGCGGAGCAGGGAGTTCTCCACCAGCTTTCAAAAGGCTTTTGATAAAAGTCCTGCACAAGAGGCCATTGAGAAACTTGGCAATCTAGGGGTGAAAGGTAAAGTCCTGTCATGGATTAAAAACTGGAGAAGAGATAAGGAGCAAAGAGTAGGAACAAATGGCCAACTTTTAGAGTGGAAAGAGATTAATCGTGGGTAGCTGCAAGGACAGGATTGCAAACTGGTACTGTGTTTACTTACTGCTGGCCAGCCAGGGTGTAAATTAGACTGTTGGCTGAAAATGTTCAGGATAGCCAAGACTAGGAAGGTTTATTACAAACCCAAGGAAAATCTAACTTAAAAGTCCAGTTCTGTGAGGAATTAGTATCACTCAGCATGTTTTAAGAGGCACAGAGTGAGTAAAAAGGCAATTTGGCAAAGATGACAAAGAAGGGCTAATGCTGAGAAGACAAACACTTAGTAGTCCATTGTCATGGCCAGCACAATTAATGCACCAGAATTAAAAAGCTAAAAATGTGAAAATGGGAAAAGGAATGTCCTGAGAGCTCTGCAGGGCACTGCACTTGGACTAACCACACTGCCTTGCATGTAACCTAATGCACACGGATGGATAAAAATGAGGCAAGGTCGAGACCTTTAAGCAAACACAAATAGCTTACACAGTTGTACACCAATTATAAGATCTCTCCATCCTCCTACTCCCTTCTACAAGAATAATCAGTGTCTGAATGCAGAAGAGGTACTAAAGCAGTTCAAATTTTCTTCCGGACATCTCTCCCATTGGAGAAAAGTTCTGTAGAGATCATTGCTTTTTCTGATACTGGATAAAAATTACAATGAATTCAATTTTACTTTCTTACACAGGGATTTAAGAACACTTATACTAGCAGCTAAAATTTAGTGGCTGCCCTTATTGTCTCCATTTGACATGGAGAATCACTGCAAAATAGAGGCATCACTACAGTCAGTACTAACCATGGAAACAAGCTACTTTACTTGCCTAAACACGTGGTGTGGAACAACACTTCCACAAGTGGCTCCGTCTTTCACCTCTCAGCTAAGAAGATCTTGGTGAACACTTGAGTCTAACTTAATCTTTTAAAAGGTCACGGCCTTTTTGTTGAGTCCCTCCTCTAGTGAATAGTGTCAGGTATAGAAGTAGTTCCCAAATTTTCTGGCTCCCACTGTTATATTCAAGTACAAGAGTCCGTAAGTGTCCTTGAAAATGCCAGGCAGAGCTTGTTCTTTGGAAAAAACCTTGAAATGTCTTGGCCAGGTAAGAAAACCTCATCTCAAATACAGAACCACTGTTCCTTGATGGGAAGGAAAAAGAATGTGGAAATGAGTACATCCTGGTTAAATCCATCAGATGTAAAGGGAAACAACATAGTCAGGAGTTGTTTGTTGCCATGAAAGGAAGTGGCAGTTTCAATTTACATTTCATCTACAGGTGATCTCTCTAGGATTCACTGTTAGACAATGCTGTCCTGAGAGTACATGGTGTTTCTTCTGCCCTTCCTTCAATTTTGTTTTTCCTCACTTGTGATTCTTTGGAAAGGGTATTCAGAAAGGGAACAGAGGAAAATGGACACAGCAATCAAAAAACAGGTTGTGTATTTCATACAGAGGGCTCATCTCTGGCTGCCACAAAATTGTTTGGAAAGATCAGGGATTCCTTTGATGGCAGCATTGCAAGTTAATTAGGTGCACAAAGTCAGTTAATTCTGTGAATGCAGAGAGGTAAAAATTGAAAACTTCTCTGTTGTAAGAAGTCTCAAATGAATTTGCTATCTATTGAATCAGACGGATTTCCCTGAATGCTAAGGTCTTCCAGGAGTTTGTGTTATACAAGCTGCAGAAATTTGATAACTAGCAGAGATACTGATTCACTTAGCATTGATATGATGTTCTGAATATTAATTGGGTATTGTTAGAGGAGCTGGGCTTGCTTTCCAATGCATACATCAGGAACCTACTTGTCATTCCTGCGTCACAAGGGAATGGTGAAAATGTCCTCTGCAAATGGCTGGAACTTATGCTGAAGTGGAGAGATGAATTATTTAGGTTGGGTACAATGGAACACCAGAGGTTTCACTTTATTGTCAACATTAGTAAGAGAAGTTTTTCTTAAACATTGTCTTTCTTTGCTGTCTCTGAGGTCAAATGTAAAACTATTGAATTAAAGGAGAATGAAGTTAAGTCACAGCCTGAGTCTGCAGATCATGTCCTCATCCTCCTCTGCCTTCACCTACTCTCCAATATGACCATATAATAGAGCTGAACAATTACAGCCTGAGATCCATGCAGGCATCCCAATGAGCAGGATCAGCATCCATAGAAGAGGCTGGTGAACTGGATCATCCAAAGCTGCAGCCAGAAAAGTTCAAACATGAACTGAATATGAATGGGTATCACCAGGCACCAGCTGTCTCATTTCTATCAGAAATAATTCAAGTGGCAGATTTAGTAACTCACTAACTAATGAGTTCAGGCTGAGCAGCTAAAGCTTCAGCTCATCTTGTCTAACTCCAGGCACTGAACTGTGATGCCAAGTTAGGAGTCTCACTCCTTGGTTTCCTTCAGTCAAAGGAGAAGTGGGCACTGCCTCAGGGTAACTGAATAATCAAAAGGGAGCATGCCAGAAGGGTCCATCACCTCAAAGCCAGAATGAAAACCACATAATGCATTTTTGACAGCTGGCTATCAAACCCACTCCAACCCTTCAGCCATGGAGATTTGATCATTAGATGGTTTTCTCCCATTTTAAGAAAAAGAGTTGATTTTAAACATCCAATCTAACTCTTCGCAAGTTAAGCCCAAGATTTCCTGCCAGGGTCAGATTCTTCAGGGCAGGAGCCAAAGCAGCAGCTACGGTATTACCATGCACTCAGCACTACCACCATACACTTGGACTTTCAGAGCCACAGTAGATAAGCATGACTGCATCTTTTCTGAGCACTTGCTCTCTCCCCACTGCCTCTCCCAAAAACACACACTCCCAGTCTGTGGGGAATGCAGGCCTCAGTCACTGCAGCACTTGGGCTGGAAAGACTTGCCTTTCTTGTAACAGAGAAGCTAGGGCACCCTGCTCCTCCTGGTGCTTGGCTAGGGCTGGTAGCTGCTGAAGGCAACACCTTTGGCCATCCCAAGGATTCCCAGTGCTCACTTGCCATGGGCTGTGCAGGGACTGTGAGAGGTTTCCGTGTGGTGTGGATCACCCAGAGCTGGATGCCAGCAGTGATGGTGGGGTCTGGCCTGTGCAGTTGAAATGGCACAACATGAGCATCCCTGGAAATCCTGCCAAACTCATGGTCCTTCTACTCCAGCCTGCAGCAGGGCTACATAGCTGGATTCTGTCCAAGCTTGCCATATCATTTGCTCAGCATGGGACCAATCAAGTCAGGTTCATTAGACTCAAACAGGTGATTTAAAACAAAAAATGCTGTTTGCACATAAAAATCAAGCTTTGCCATTTCAGATCCTTTCAGAGCTGCAAGAACAGGGCTGCCACATGAGAGGAATTAAGTAGCCACTACTCAAGCAGGGACATCACCCACCAGAAGAGAGTTGGCAAGAGAGATATGTCCCATTGACAGCTCAGCGAACATCAGACATGGCAAGGTAATGACCTAGGTCTGAGATCCTCCCAGGAATAACTAGTGTTGTTAAGCTTCATTCAGACAGGAAAAAAAATATGTGCTTTGGAAAAGCCCTTGTTTACAATTCTAAAAGTCACATTTTTCTTGCAAAAAACCTCATTTTCTAAAACATCAGTTTTGACATTTCTGTATTTTGCAAATAGCTTCAGATTACTTGAAAAAGTTTCTTTTGCTCAGTGTTTGCACCTTCGTCTTGTATGAGTCTCTGTCAGAGAGCACTGTATCATTCCTTAGCCAGCAAAACCATTATTAGTAACATGTAAGGAGTGGTAGAAACAATAAATATCTGAATATCTTCTTTAGGCATTACATCTAGTTGTCCTTATGCTCCACATAAATTTCAAAGACAGGTTTCTGCTGAACAACTACATCCATGTTTTTTTGCCATGCATGTGATGAGAATGAGTGTCAGCAGCTACAAGTTGGAATAAGAGAGGTTCAGACCAGATAAAACAGAAAACCTCCATCATGTGGACAGTATAACAACAGGTTGGCCTGAAACCTGACCCTGTTTTCAGCTGGAGGTTGGACTAGAGACCTCCTGAGATCCCTTTCAGCTAAAATTATCCTCAGTCTTGAGTGCATTCAACTTACCTCACAGAGACAATTCTACCTTCACCAAATCTGTGTGATGGGCCTACCCTGTGGAGTCCAGCAGGGATTTGGTCTTCTCCAAACTCTCCAGAACCTCCTCAGCATAAGACAAACAGAAGGCCATGGCTCTGGCACCAGATAGCCTCTCAAGTACGTTTCTGGGAACCTGCATCTCCCATCCAGCTTGGTGCATCCCCAGGAGAACACTTAGAGCTACTGATTTGCATGACATTCTTGCTCTAAAAGAATGTGCGTGACTGCTAGTGTGCCAAGGTAACCAAGAAGGCCAGCAGCATCTGGGCCTGTATCAGAAGTGGTGTTGCCAGCAGGTGGAGGGAAGTGGTTGTCCCCCTGTACTTGGCACTGGTGATGCCACAGCTCAATCACCGTGTTTAGTTTTGGGCCCCTCACTACAAGAAAGACAGTGAGGTTCTGGAGTGCATCCAGGGAAAGGCAACGAAGCTGGTAAAGGGTTTGGAGCACAGGTCTTATGAGGACTGGTTGAGGGAACTGGAGCTGTTCAGCCTGCAGAGGAGGAGGTTGAAGGGAGAACTTATTGTTGTCTGTAGCTACCTGAAAAGAGATTGTAGCAAGGCAGGTGTTGGTTTCTGCTCCCAAGGAACAAGTGGATAGGACAAGAGGAGATGGCTTCAAGTTGTGCCAGGGGAGATTTAGACTGGATATTAGGAAATATACTTCACTGAAAGGGTTGTCAAGTGTTGGAATAAGCAGTCCAGGGAAGTGGTTGAGTCACAATCCCTGCAGATATTTAAAAAATGTGTAGATGTGGCACTTAAAGACATGATTTAGTGGTGGACTTGGCAGTGTTGGGATTATGGTTGGACTGGATGACCTTAAAAGTCTTTTCCAACATAAACTATTCTGTAATTTCGTGATATGGACTGGATTATTTTCTGGACATTACTAATTTCCTATTGAATAAACATGAAAAACAAAACCATTATTTTAGGGAGAACTTGCCTTCCCTCACAGGCCTTCTGAAGAGCTAAACTCAACAGATTTCAAAGAGAAATTCAGTATGAGATGGATTGGATTTCCCCTCCAGGCCAAGTGGAAGGGAAACACCTTAACTGAGGCTGTGCCTGCATTAGTCAGTGATCAATTATTGCCATTCTAGGGGAGGGGATAATGCAAGAGACATTGAAGTAGACAAATACAGAGTTGATGACCCTGGCACTATGCTGCACATAGTCACTTTGGTGCATGGAACATCCAGGGAAATAGTTCCAACAAGAATAATGCAAAAACCATGCTGAATCTCTGTACCAACACCGCAAATAGCATTTACAGAAATCCGTTGCTGCAGAAATGGGGGCAAAATGAGCCTCCTATTCTTTCTCAATCAACACAATAAAGCTAGATCTCTGTAGGGCTATTTTGCATAGTGAACCAATTAATCAGCCCAGGCACCAGATCAGACAAATGATTTTGCTTCTGTGAAGAGCTGTCAGCACGCTACAATGATGAAACCAGCTAAGTATGTATGGAACTAACTAGGAAAGTAAGTGGTACCTGACCAGAATATTTTTTCCACTCAATAATGCCTGCCTGAATTTAGCCTCTCCAGTCATGCCAAACTGCAAGGAACCTGGAAAATATATTAGGAGGAAGAATAAGTCTGTCTGGTGCAAACTGAAATAGTCAACACTCCTTTGCGAATGAGACTTAAACATATAGCTCACCCAGTCATCGTCTGTGCCACCAGCCCCTTAGGCTTCAGAAATGGTTTCTGAAAACATCTTCAATTTTTGCACCGTTTTGATTTCTTTTTCTTGGGCAGAATAACAGAGTCAGCAGACTCGCAACAGAAAACATGAGCCAACATTGCTGTAATCCTCAAAAAAGATGTAGACAATGGCATAACCTATGCTTGTGCTGAAGGACAGCATCAGTATGAATGTATGGATGATGATCAACCATAATTTAATCACCCAAATGGCTTGAGAAGTCTGTGACTTTTTCTAGCTAGCCACTCAGATTCATCCTTTCTAAGGAGGATTTTCTCCTCTAGACTATTTTATTGAAAGACGTTTCAAGGTATTCATTTAGCATTTCTAAAGCTTGCACCAACATGACATTTAAACAATTTATAGGAATGAAAGCTCTCATAATTGTAATTTTACAATGAAGATGCTTCTTTGATTTCCTAACACCATTCAGTTCTTTACCACATACTCTATAGTGTGACCCTGTCATTACATTTTTGTTCTTTGAGTTAGTGATTCTTAGTAGATTATCATAAGTTTCATAGAATTTGGTGCTTATCTTAGAGATCTTGCTCTCAGGGTAACTGATTACATAAGACAATCACATTTTATTTCAAAGAATAAATTTCTAGTCCTGTGGGTTACAAAACAAATTTAAAACACAGATCTGAACTATCCCAGTGGCTTGCAGAATAGAAATTGAAAGAGTGCTTCTTTCTGTGTCTCATTATTTTCAAGTCAGCCTTAAAATTGTAGACTCTTGTAAATCTTGTAAAATGACAATTATAGATGATTTCCTCCATAGAAATGGTTCCGTGTCATACTGAGACAAGGTTTAGGGGAACCTGATTCACAGTGGCTGAATATTTGAAATTGGCACTGCTTTATCTTGAAATCTGTAACCATGAATAGCGCTTGGGTCTCCTTATTCAGATATTGTACATTTTACGTGACAGTATGAAATCTTTAGTCTGCATTTATCTTTATGCTCTTCCCAGCCAGACTCCTAAATATTACACACAGATACTGCACAGACAATGCCAAAGCAACCCATCCTATGGATTCCCTCTTTCACTCAAAGGCATTATTTGGCATCTTGATTTGCACTGGGTGCCCTGCACTGCTTCACAGGCATTTTTAGTATTTTAGGTTTCGTAGCTTTGTCAGTTTTCTCTCTGCAGTGTTCAAATCCATTATCGTATCAACATCTGTCAGGAGCATTCTGTAATTTTGTGGCTTTGGTTGAAGGTATCACACCAAATTTAGTGCAATATATTCTTATCTAACAGCTACAGAACAGAGCTTAATAGAAAACAGAGATAACTTCTGGGAAGTGCCTGGACTATAAGACACCAGTTCCTGTTTTCTTTTGCAGACCAAAACAACAGTCTCTCCAAAGACATTTAGAATCATAGAATTATAGAATCACCAGGTTGGAAAAGACTTCTAGGATCATCGAGTCCAACCATTCCTATCAAACACTGAACCATGTCCCTGAGCACCAAATCCACCTGTCTTTTAAACACCTCCAGGGAAGGTGAATCAACCACCTCCCTGGGCAGCCTGTTCCAATGCCCAATGACCCTTTCTGTGAAATTTTTTTCCATTTTTTT